>JAOXJJ010000627.1:2304334-2341885 GCA_025769935.1 Phoenix roebelenii
ATCTAGTCCGTCCATCTGGCGGTATTGAACACCCCCTGAGACACCGGCGTGTAATTGGGGCAATTCAGACGAACCCAGGAAGCAACGTGGAAATGCTCACCCTTCCTCCTCCATTCTCTTGGACATTCGCTGTATAAATAAACCCACTTCCCTTCTTCAAGAGGAAACACGAATCGTTGCATCCTTCCAACTCTGTCTATGGATTCGTTGGAGATCAATGCCTTCGAAATCCTCTGCCGGCGAGGGACGAAAGCCATGGGCAACCCCTACCCGAAGAGGGGCAAGATCAAGGATATGATACTCCATGACATCTCCAAGTGGATCCAAGCGGTACTCTTCTCCATCAAACTCTATTTCATGGAGAATTACGAAGCGCCGACCACGAGCACGAGCACGGGCTATGGGGAATGGAAAGCAAGACGCAATATTCAAGGATACCTTCAGATCGGTCCCCGTCACGGCCAGCTAGCGGGTGAAGTCCGAGGACGGATGGTAATAGCAAGGCGATTTTAATAATAACCTTCTACTTCTCGTTCTAAGATAATTTGTTTGTGTCTCATATTTAGCGTCCGTATTCTTAGCCTAAATTTCATTTGGTGTTGATGCTAATGGGTAAATGAGGTACTAGTACTACACTTGAATATGTAAAGTTTATTTGGATCTCTGTTCTACGACGTTTATGATTGGTTTTGGATGGGAAAGGGCATTAATCTAAGAGTGGATAGCATATCCACTGAATAAGCTAAGCTGACAGATTCTTTTCCCAGCTTTCGTCTCCAACTAGCAGGTACAGGCCTAACGTCCTCAGGTGCTGCCCTAGAGGGAGACCAGAGTTCTCAGTTAGGTTGGATATTATGATTTATGAATGACACCGAACTAATTGGGCAGCACAAGGAATACGCCAGGTCCTTGCAACATGGCAGTCTCTTTGAGGAAAATTAAGAGCAAAGAAGGGGAATTAGGGAACTAATTGGGCGTGTTCTTTGGTTCCATCAATCCCACAAAAAAAAAAAAAAAATCATGTTCCATCCATCATACATGCCTGTTCGGCTTGCTAATTTTGAAAAAGAAGGAAAAGGTTAAAGCCAGTCTGAAACAAAGTTGAGAATTTTAATAAGCCTCTGTTGGGTTGGGATTTCTGAAGCACCGGTTTTCTATTTGTCCCTCACATCCTGTGATTTTCCGCTCTGTAGATGGGTAGATAGATTGCGGAGGCCAATCTATTTAGTAAAGAAAATGCTACATCACCATCACATTACTCGTTTTGTTGTAGACCGCGTTTCCTTGTGATGTGTGTATATATAAAATAAAACTTTTTTCTGGATGGCCAAATGAGTCCTAATATGGAAGGGGGAGTTTCCCCGAATACTTAACGAAAAGAATCTTTAGGCCCCGACCTTTCTTCTATTTATGCCGATACTAGCTAGATTCACCTTTTTCCTAGTATTTCTCTGATTATATACGTACCATAGGGAGTCGCTTCAATGATTGAGGATGACTCGCGCGGGTTGGCATCGATGCTTATATGGATTTAGGGGATTGCGTTTATCTGTTAAGAATTTTGCGACTCACCTATCCATCTGTTTTTGGGCTACTTCGATGATTTATGAATATCTCGTAAGCTTCGTGGCATCACCGCCCTGCCACTTTTTTGACCGGCCGCAAGCACCATTCTACATGGAGAGTGACGAGCACAATACACTCACTCGGCGTCCATGCACAATACACTGGATTCAGAGCAGGTTCTTTATGGAAATTTGACTCCACCTTACAGTGAACCCAGAATGTTCTTAATGCTTAATGGTTCATTGCGCAGGAAGAGAGAGAGAGAGAGAGAGAGAGGAAAGAAAGAAAGAAAGAAAGAGTGCAAATAAACCTAAGGGTATTCACCTCAGCTAGATACCTGTCAACCCAAGTCCCATCTTTCATCAACAAAATCATGTCCCACACATTAAAACTATCATGCAAACTCTTTAGAGCTAGGCAAGTTGAACCTCAGGAACACAAAATGAAGAAGATATCTCCATGTCACTTTCAATCGGAGGAGACAAAAACTATCTGGGGATTGAGAACTTACAGTTTGGGTAGCTTTGCAGAAATCATATGAGTCGTCACTTCAGCAATATAATTCTGGTTGATACATGGGATCTTCATAGAGTACCATAATGGACTTTGTCAAAATTTTGTGAAGATATGGTTGGAGAAAAAGGATCCTTGTAGATTTGATATGTTCTCTTTCTCTCTCTGCGTGCGTCTCTCTATGTATGATGTCATTGTTAATACAGGTACAATCAAGCTTTCCATCTTCTTTCTTCATTCTTTTTTTTTTTTTGCCTCCGTATGCACCTATATACTAAGCGCATATATATGTATATGTATATATATATATATATAGTTAAACTACTAATGCGCTATTTGGAAGGACTTTTTGGAGGGTCAAAAAATACTTTTTGACTTTCCAAAAATAGTTTTGGATGAAAAAAAATATTTGATAAAAATTTCGAAAAGCTATTTTAGTTTTCTCAGAAAGCTAAAAATAACTTTTTGGAAGAAGCTCCATTTTGAAGCTTTTCGAAAAATCTATTTTGAGCTTTGTCGGAAAGCTATTTTTTATCAAAATACTCATAATAAAATATAATAATTATATACTTTGTCTCTTTATAGACCTAAAAATCTGCTGGAGCCCGAACAAAGAACCCTAGCCATGGATCAGACTCCCTTCTGCGCAAAAAAAGATATTTTTGTTTCCTATTATTATTTTATACTTTTATTATTGAATTATACTATAAATATTATATAATATTATAAATATAATACAATATTATATCATAATACATTAATACGTTATGTTAAATAATTTAATATTATATTATATTATGAGGAATTAATTCATGCTAATAATTATAATATTTTATACCTTTATTATTGTATTATACTATAAATATACTATTATATTACATTATATCATAATCCATTAATATGTTATGTTAAATAATTTAATATTAGATTATATTATGAGAAATTAATGTACGCTAATAATTATAATATTTTGTACCATTATTATTGTATTATACTATAAATATAATATTATATTACATTATATCATAACATATTAATATGTTATGTTAAATAATTTAATATTATATTAAATTATTATGCTATAGTATATAATGTTATATTATTATATTATAATGATAATATATTACATTACAGTAACATTGTACTATATCATATTTTTATGTATTAATATATATTATAATTTATTATGCTTTATTGTATAATACTATGAAATATCCTTTAGGGTCATTTTGTCATACCAAAAGTACTTTCTTAGTATATTTACCAAAAAATGTTAAAGTGGCACAATACTTTAGAAATGTAGTTAACAAACAATAAACAACTTTTTATAAAAGCTCTACTTTCGTAGGTTTTACTTCTAAAAGCTCTACTTTCACAAGTTTTATCGTTAATAGCTCTACCAAACAAGATCTAAAAACTTATAATTTGACTAGCTTTGCAGAAATCATATGAGTTGTGACTTCAGCAATATAATTCTGGTTGATGCATGGGATCTTCATAGGGTACTATATTGGTCTTCCTCAAAATTTTGTGAAGATATGGTCGGAGAAAAAGGATCCTTGTAGATTTGGTATGATCTCTTTGTCTCTCTGCATGCGCATGTCTCTCTCTGTCTGATGTCATTGTTAATGCAGGTACAATACAAGCTTTCCATCTCCTTTCTTCTTCATCTCTTTTATGCCTCTGTATGCACCTATATACGAAACACATATATAGTTAAACTACTAAAATTTCCCTCGCTATCGACTACTTTAGTTAGCACTCCACCATTCAACTGCCAGTCCGCACCATGGGGGCATTGATTGGAATCCAATTGGCAAAACCTTACTTGGTGCATATCAGCATGAGTCCAAGGGAGTGTTTAAGCCATGTTGGCCTCTGTGAGTCCAATTCAACTCAAATAACCCGTTAGTGTTCAATTTGGTGTGTTTTGGGTCCATCGACACTACCTGGCATCCTTTGATTGGTCTACCCTTCTACTTGACCCGGTCTTGCAGAGTGATTCAACCCACAGGACCTCCATTTCATGATTCCAGAACCATGTCACTGGTTTGGTCTCCACCTGACGCATCTTGGAACGATTCATACGGGCCGAAGGAGCCCAGAAGCACCCCTCCCTTCATCACTGAAACCTCTTATTCCAGTCCACCCCCCTACCCACCCCACGATTTCGCTCTATAAATGCCTGCAATCCAATAAAAAAAGAAGCCTGACGTCTCCCATTCGATCGGGGCACCAACTTCCCTGCCTATCTTCCAATCCAAACTTTTGTCCTAAGCTTGAAGCAGGCTTTTCTTGTCACCTTGCCATCTCTCAATGGGTCCACCGGAGGTCGAGGTTCTCGAGATTTTCTACTGTCCGACGAAGAAAGCCACCGGGAATCCCTATCCCACCAGGGGACAGATCAAGGACATGATATTCAAGGATATCTTCCAATCGATCGAAGCGGTTCTGCACTCCATCGAACTCTCTTTGATGGAGGATGGCAATACCCCCAGTTGGGGCCATTCAAAGAAGAAAGCGAAAGGCAATCCTTATCCTCGGAGGGGTCGGATAAAAGAGCAGATATTCAAGGATATCTTCAGATCGGTTCCGTCAAGGCCAGCGGCTCAAGTCCAAGGACGGCCGGACACTGATAGCAAGTCCCGGGAGATCCATCTCCATTGCATGCCTCAGGCCCTCAACAATCAATATGATCACTGAAGTCCGATACTTTTGTCGCTGTCTAGAAATTTCAGCTCAGCTATTGACATCCATCGAGCTTAACCTTCTGTACATGAAATCGAATACCTCTTGGATCGACGCCTATGTAATATAGATGTATAAACTTGATATGAATCCTGAGATCCTGGATGCTTTGTGGTTTTACACCTCTTGTACTGTATGCTGAATTCCTTCCTTGCTTTTGTATCTTATTTGTTACATACTTTCACTAGCTCAGGCCAAAGGTCTTAGATACCGGCACAAGCTAGTTTATTTTCACAAATATCGTTCGCACGTAATATGCTCGTTAGTGGTAGTACCATTGGCTCTCGTCTTCCGATCTTTATATTATTTTTTTCAATATGCACTTCCCGTTTGTTCACGATTAATGCAGGCCATGACAAATGAAAGTAAAACTTTTGATGCAATTATGTTTCTATGTCATATAAGATGCAGTTATCGCAGCCGTACCAGGATGAGCAATGGGCGTATTAGCTGGGACGAGTTGGGCCTAGGTATGGGCCGGGGTTAAATTTGAGTTCCCACGCATTTTTTTTTTCAAAATGCAAGCCTCACTAAATTTAGGGCCCAGCCAGGCTCCATACTTCAAATACTAACTCTGGCCCACGTGCTCGGTCAAATCATCGGCCTCTTGGGCCGTGTAACTCTGCCTACCTCTGATGGAAGACAGACGAAAGAGAATAGTGAATACTCCTATCTCTTGTTATGTTACCTTATCTGAGACGAATGTGGAAATATAAATGCTTTCTTACAATCCCCAAGCATTAAACTTAACACCTTTTTTTGCTTAATTCGGCAGGTGGGCTAATGTGCGGGGTTTGGGCCGAGAATATCCAAATTTTAAATAGCCCCGACATGAAACTGGACCCAAATTACGGTGTAATGTGCCCATGGGCTATGCTATTTTAATCTTGTTGGATGCAGATTGTTCGGTTCAATCAATAGAAAATAATAGAGAAATGCTGCAAAGAACCTTCTGCAAAAATTCCCAATATTTTACATTGTTCATGGGGCATTGATAAGGTGTGGTGCGACAAGTTGGTCCTCAACTGAAATGAGAGTAAGATGCAGCGGAGCAAAATAGCTCTGACTCGAAACCTGGCCCAAATTGAGATGTAATGTGCTCTGTGGTCCATGTGATTAATCCTATTGGATCCTTATAATTAGGTTCAATCATTAGAAAATAGAGAAATACTTTAAAACAACTTTCTGCAAGGAGTTCAATTTCACATTCATGTGGCATTGATAAGGTGTGGTGCGAGAAGTTGGTCCCAACTGAAAGAAGAGTAGCCAAGCTTCCGGAGTGCGGTTAGATTCGGGCTACAACAGAAGATTAGGCAGGTGTTACCGTCCAACCAAGTCATATATGCACAAGCAGCAGCTCTTGCTTGACTATATAGAATGCGCAAATAAGAAGAAATGGTGATCGGCATATATCTATCTAGTCCCCATGCTAGTGGTTGATGTGAATATGACCTCCATCATGAACCGATTGACTTAGTTGCATGTGCTGCACACTTGCATATGACAAACATAAAACCCACACCCTTGATTTGGTGATTGCTGATGCGTGGCCAGTAATTAAGAAGGCAGTCGACCAAGTGAATTAGTTCATTGTGTAATTAGGGCATAGGAGATCCAATTGGTTCATCTGGCCTTTTCACCTTGATATGTTCCACAAGAATTTGCGCACTTTGAATGCTAGAAAAGTGGCAGCTCAAGATGCTTGCTATGGGTCTCCCTTCTTTCATCAAGACAAATCAGAGCAAGTGAATCCTATGGACATCCATCAGTGCCAGAAGAATCATTTACCTCACGTGAATCTTATGGGTTCTAAACGCGACCTGAAATGTATCATTGTGTAGGTTCCTCAGAGCAGAGATGCAAATGGGCTGAGACTGGTCAAGTTATACCCTCATTTGGGGGGAGCCAGTGAGAGAATAGGCTAAAACAGTCTATTGGGCCTCACAGAATTGCAGACGATGCACATTCTGAGTCCCAAGAGACCGACCAAAGCCTGCAACTAGGGGTGCGATGCAATGGCAGAAGATTCTTTTCTACTTTTGTTATCTTAAAATATATGTACTCATGTAAACCTCTCAAACAAAATTGGACATATAATTACCATATCTGTTATAATATGGTGGGATTATAATGTTAATTATTTTGTTGTACCTTCCTGTTTTTTTTTCCCCACAAAGTTTTGTTCATTTTGATCTTTAAATGTTCTGCTCCATTGTTGTTGCTTTAATTGATTCCATACTTGGCTCAATTGGATTACTAAACCAACCTTACGGAGAAGGTAGATTGTTCTTGGTGGTGCCCTCATGCCTGCTACCAGAGCAAAGAAGAAGCGCCTTGACCTTCTTCCCGCATCAAAAAATCCATCTGATTTGCATGATAAGATAATTTGGATCTCCTTTCTTCACAATCAGGATCCGTGTACTTCCAAAAGCATGTTAGGAGGATCGACAATGGTTAATAAATTCGTATGGCACCTATGTTATTAGTCATGGAACTATGACAATTTCTCCCAATCAATCCCATGATGTCCTTGTCCTGGTTGGCTCCTACTCATGAGAGGAGGGCCCGGGTCTTACTCAACTCTATTGGATCCTTCTCGACTCTGAAAACTCTAATACCACTTGTCACATACTCACAACCTAAAAACTTAGGTCTTGTTTAGATTTTTTTGTCCACTCCAAATCTACTTTTGGGTATTTATAAGTATGAACTTAGCCCAGCTTACGATCCTATCATTTTAATTGGTCTAACCCATGAAAATCCTATAGATTTTCAGCCCAATCATCCAAACGTCCCTTAAACAATTAGGAGAAGGATCGGCCCATACTAATAACGACGCTTACCATCATTCTTATGAATGCTTTTGGGCTTTGATCTGGGCCACATTCTTGGTGTTTCTACATCATTTTACCGCCCCGGTCTATTGAATAGATTGTTGGGCCTATATCGAGCTCCAGTCTTCGTACAACAGCAAGTATGTCCTCAAAACATACAGAAGCATTGATTGATGTGGAAATTGCATGGACAAGCGCACGTAACCTTGGTCCATTGCTTGTAAACAAACAAAAATGGAAAAGAAAAACAAAATGTTGCTCCAACAAGCATTCTCTTAGCTCGTTGCTCGGATCCAATCTTCATCCATATACCAACTTGGATGAGCCAGCTATAAATCATGCCTTGAAGTAGCAGGAATGTCTGTATCCACGTCAGAGCAGCGTGAGCAGCCGTTGTAAAAATAAAAAAAAAATAAAAAAGGGCAGGGATGTCAAACCGACTGAGCTTCAATCCAAACGGACAGATGGGCCAATCAGGACTTCAAGTAGCCAGACGTCTTCTCTTCACAATTTGCAGTGGCTTCACACAAGTAGCCAGACCGAAACCATTGGCTTGTCTATAACACCATTATTTATCGTCATAATGCATGTATTGGGTACTTGGACGAAATTTATAATAAACATCCGCGCGCCTGTTTAGATTTTAGAACCCTGAATAAAATAAGAAAGAAAACAGCGTGGAGACTAGATCTCAGAGAGAAAATAAAAGAAACATGTGAATCCACGTAGAAAAAGAAGATAATATAAGCAGCATCGAGGATGCATACGCATGCAGTGACGCACTGCATCACGATAAAGAAAGCGAAAAAAGAAAAAATCAGAGCGAGGGAGCACGCGGCTCCTCAATTGCGTGTTTTGTCGAGCACAAGGAATCCCACTAGATCGAGGTACCGAAAGGTATTTATTCTTAAGGAATGAACCACCAAAAATATATTCTTTTGGCACCCGAAGCTATGGGGTCAACTGAAACTTGATAAGCTCGAAGCTGGGAGCCACCTCTTTTCTTTTACGGATGCATGCATAATGGGCACTTTGCTTTGGCAAGATGATTTGATATGCATGTGGAATAACAATGACTTTTTAAAAGGCAAAATGCACGTTCTTAATCTGCAAATTGTTTGTAGCTAGGAGCCTATAGGACCTTCTAGGATCTTGGAAAAGAAGTTCATGATGGGTCTCCCATCATATTGATAAATATTGGGGTAGAAAAAACATCGGATAGTTTTATTTTATTTGATGAAATGGGAGGCATGGGCACCCAAATTTATTGCAAATAAAGAATGGTCACTTAGTATCATTTTTCTTTCAAAAACCATACATTTAGTAACTTGCAGAATTCGTTTAGCTCTTTTCTTGTGTCTGCTCATTGTTGATTGGTGATGGGCTTCTTTTGGTTTTGTTTTATATCTTTTTCTTTTTCTTGCTATTTGTTTATGATGCGACGGATAGAGAGAATAATAGAATAAGAATGTAAAAAAGAAAAGAACAAAAAAAAAAACAAGCGAAGAATAAGAATACATAATATTTATATAGTTCGGTCTATTGATTCATGTCTACCAGCAAGAGACAATACAAAGACTTTACTAAAAAACAAAAAAATAGAGATTGCAGAGTATAAAATTACCTCACAAATACTAGCCTCCAATATAGCTGATCTTTAGGATACTCAATTGGTTGCTTCTATTGAGGTTGTAAGGTATATATATAATAGAACAAATTGATTTAGACTCAAACCGATATTCCTACAATAATCAAGTTAGGCCAATATATGACTGGTGTGCTAAGTCAATGTGGATTTGAACCGGTATCCTAAGTCGACATTCTAAAACTGATTTGGATTCGATCTTTTAGAATGTGTGAACTCAAGATATACACAATATTTTTATTTTAGAAGAAATGTACTAATAGACTGTATAAAGCCTGTCGTTCTTCTCTATATGCTCTATTCTTTCTGCATATTTTAAGCAATTATCATATCCCATGAACACACATGCAAAGGTATATCCACCTTCATCCCTTAATTTACTTTTTTTTTTCCATTGCTGTTTATTATACACAAGTAAGGGCAGTTGACACGCAAGGAAAACAGACGCAGGCATAGTATGCTGAAATATTCAACCAACTCTCAGTTACAAATTGCATTTGGATATTATGCGTTTGGCGCAAAGAGACATAACTCATGTGCATTGCCCAATTGCATGCCCTATCTTCTTTATAATGCCCCAGCTATTTGCTTCATGCACGGTTTGCTTAATTTGTCTCGACAAGTGCAGCGAGAAAGCGCTACTTAAGGAAGCTCATATGCGAGTGATGGATGAATTATTGAGTCCAACTCGCGTTGCTCTTTCAAACACTGGAAGGAGCAGAGAGCGAGCGAGAGAGAGAGCTCTCCTTATTGCCTTTCTTTCTCTCGAAGAAAACTCATAAGATGCTAATGGACATTGCTTATGCGGATGAAAGTCACATCTGCGACGACTTGAAGAGGGGCTTACTCCTTTTTTTTTTTTTTTGAGGATTCGTATATATGTAGTAGTTCTAGTAAGGGTGTTGAGAAAACTGATCACCATGCTATCTTTCAAAATATAAACATGGGATCCTGTCATCTTCTTGCAAAGTCATGTCCGTCCATTGAAACCCCATAGAAGATGGTGAGTGCTGGCGCCAGTAACTTTGGTTCTACATGGGTATTCTGAGAGGCATCGATTGCACTGGTAACCATATGGTGACTCCACACCAAGAAACCCTATCTAGTGGTGCACAACACAGCAGACACCACTAAAACTCTCCATGAGAGAGATGCTTAATTTGGTGACGCATGAGTCTCGCACAATAAAGCTAGGAAGCTGCCGTTTGACAAAATCGTCCAATTTGCATCAATCTATCGCTATTTGATTCCTTTTGGAAAGTAAGGAAGAGAAAAAGTTGTCCATCAGACGGTTATTCATTTATTTATTTAGTAATATGCGAGCATGTATTTTTTTTCCTTTATCAATCTAGTCTCACCCTCAATGGACATTTTGCGAGGATAGCATTAGCATCTTTTCTTGCGCATGTATATATCCTCCTGAGTTGAGTGTTTTTATGGATCACTCCAGATGATGCGGCATGCAGGTTTTGTATATATAGATTTCAGACCAAGCATGCATGTGGAAAGAGGCGGGAACAATCCAACGGACACGACCGTACCTCTTTGTTCGCAAATTGGAGCTACTTAGGTTTGAATCTGGAATGATGTATTCAACCAAGGTAATTCTCGCACAAGCGAATTCTAGATTTAAGTCAAATCAACCAAATACTTAATTTACAGGTGGAATCCCATTTTCTTATGGAAAAGCGCTGCCTTTGTTGATCGTTTACAGGTACGGCACTCCACTTTGTGCGAAGTCGGAAAAGGCAAAATTCTCTTAATGGAGACGTCCCGCTGGCCGCTGGCTGGTCCATCACATCCCATTCTTTTGGCGTGTAATCAAATCGCCAAACCACCGGATGAGGGGGAGAACTAAAAGAATCCTGTACCGTATAACTAGTAAATAATTATATACAGATGTGTTAAAATCCCTTATTTTACGAATCTTGATACACGAGTGGAATTGAATAAAAGCCAAACGACCCCACCCGGTCGTCATCCGCCCCACGCCTCCGTAATTACGACCACACCTATAACGTTGGCCCGCATTTACCCCTGATGTTAAGCAAAGGCAACCTGATCAGTGGCCCGCCGATACGACACCAACATTTCCGGCTGCTTCTTTCTGAGCTAACCGATGGTCCCCGACCAGCGACCTCGCAGCAGCACGACAAGCCCCTCCAAAGAGCCAGCCAGAGCCAGGAGATTATGTCGTAAGAGGCGTCATGCGGACCCCCAGCAGCAACGACGGCTCGACCACACCCAGCCGACACCCTTGGCCATTTCAAACTGTAGACCAGCTTAATTACCCCCATCCACATATGGCGGTCCATTTCGACTGTAGCGTGCCAATGTTTCCAAATTTTGGAGACTTCGCTATCCCAATGAGCGACCGATAGGTTTATCTCGACCAATATAATAAATAAATTAATAAATTATCCAAAATCCTGGCCAATATTTTCGAACTAAAATATTAAAAGCCAAGTCCGAGATCAAAATTATATTATACATATTAACTATAAAAAACATTAATCTAGGAAACTAATCAATTCAAAGGTACAAAGTCACGTTAGCTAAGAGCAGGTACATATCCTGTTTTGGCTTTTGATTCTGCCAGCAATGCTCATTAGCTGCCGGTGTACCTTAAAATAATAATAATAATAATAATAATGTGCAGGGGCCAGAAAAGGAACTCGAAATAAGGAGCCAGGAAGGATGCTTTAAGGCCACCCACAAGGATGGGTGAGATGAGCTGGCTACCGGCCAGCCGCTCTCCTTTCGAATCTCTGTACCCTCCAAGCCTAGTAAAAGAGAGAGGCTGCATTCAAACACAACCCCCCAAGCAGCAGTAGTAGGCCGAAAGCTAATCTACAGTCGGCCATCCAGTTAACGCCAGGAGTCCGAAACATTTGAATCGTCCACAAATGAAATGAAAATCACAGTTTGAGACTGTGGCATGCATATTGCATACAACAAGAAGAAAAAAAAGAAAAGAAAAGAAAAGAAAGAAAAAAAATGAACTCCGGACATGGAACGTTCCAAAACCACGCACCACCCCTGCAATTATTACTTTGCGGATGGCTACCCTCTTCTGCTACCTTACAGACGTAGGTGTCTAGAGCAAACATATACTGGTGAAAGCACAATGGTTTCAGCTCCTGATTTCTAACGGAAATTGGACGGAGCCGGCGGGCTGAAATGGGAATGCAGGGTCGCCGAAGGGGGAGGCAGCAAGGAAGGATGGGCGGCCGTAACGGCGGTACTAGAGAATCCTGATGATGCTGCAGAAGAGAACGGCGGCAATAGAGTAGGACCATCCACCTGCCATGCCCAGTTGGGTAGAGCTTGAGAACCACCCTCAGGCCTCTTCTCTCTCGCTCTTTCCTGTAATCATAGGCAACAACCAATCAGAGCTAGCGAACATCAACCAACGTGAAACAAGCAAAATAGCAGTCTAACAGATGACACAGGAGAAACAGAGGATGCTGATTTCATATTATGGAAGCTCAAGATTATATGAAACTTGCAACAAATGACTGTCAACACAGAAAGATCCTCAGTCAGATAACATCGTGGGAAGGACTAGTTATCCTTGAAAGGAGTATATGGTTGCCCTCGGAAGGACTAGCAATCTTTGATTTTCCCATGCATCCAGTTTGAGGTTATTTGACGTAGCCAAGAGGAGAAAACCATTACTCTAAAACAATATATCTGGATAATGAATGCCAAAGAAGATATGTGCGAAATTATGTATGCCACTCAGGATACAGTAATGGCACTTCCGAATAAAAGAAACTTTAATGTTTTGGCTGAAGCCGATCAATCCATCTGAAAAGACAGCTTAGCTTTTATCATGAACAATGCTCTCTAATCCCCACAAGGTGCCCTGCACCCAATCACTATGGAAATTGACATGGAGAGTGACATAGGACACCATCCGAGGCTCAGGCTCGTCCGTTATATATATCTGTCACAATTGATGGTGAATGAGACATGTTTTCAGGATATGCTTTCGCGGAGAAAAAAGTTACCAGAAGATTGTAAGTCTTGTGTGATCGATGTTATGCATTAGAGCTTCTTTTTAGGGTATTCTTTGAAGAACTCAATACGGTAGAATTGCTTTGCCCAGTGAGGGTGCCACACGCAAGTGGGTTATCTCTAGCTTGACAAGTTATCCCACCCCTAGTCAGACATTATCCATCACAAGACTGACTATATATTAAAAAACAAATAATGCTAATACTAGTCAGCTAAATATGCGCTGCAAAGGAGAAAACATTGCCCAATGGATGATAAACTAACACTCCACAAGCTGTTGAGTGGCCGAGAATGTTAATTACTAGAGGTTGCTTTCAGGGCAAACGTCTTAGCACGCAAGTGCCACTAGTTTTACTAAATTAAGAAAGTCCAACCACATATGGCTGTGGCAGAAGGCCAAGAAAAATAACTAACAGAACTTGCGATATTCAAAATCATATGTCAACTTTCGTTTTATAATTAACCAATTGCTGCTAATAAATGGTTAAATTCAAGATAAAATCTAAATCAACAGTTTTTGCTGGACTTTCAACGTAAATATCAAGCTAATTTCCATAATTTAAAGAAAAAATCATGCTAATCTTGTTGAAAATTGCATATGGAGAAATTGCAATAAGACAGTAGCAAATTGTAAAACATTACCCCAACAGTGGGAAAGATAGTTGGGCACCGAGCAGTCTGTAAACGATGCGGCAGACCAGCCAACTGGGAAGAAGGGATATCAATCTATAGCAGAAAATAAAGACGTCCAGAAATCAGTATCACACATTATCAAACAGTATTCTAGCATTAAATTGTTCTGTTAGCTCTTATAAATCAAAAGCAAAGCATAGCAAATTCCTGGGTCTCCTAATCTTCTGGAGATTTAAAAATAAAAATATCATAGCAAGATGACGTGTGTCAATGGAGAAAAACTGATTGCAGAAAGTGATGCAAGAGCATCTGCATCAACAATATGGTAAATAAGGTATGTAAGTTTTAGGGAAGGGAGCAAGAGATTCAGTTTCTCCAAGCGTGAGAAGAAATAGCTAAATAATAAAGAAAATTTGATTGCCGCAAAACAACTACCACTGCTTTCTTGGCATCAGAACGTGAGCCAAAGTGGAATTGGATGGCCGTTGAATCTTGGTCCCTCTTTGGACTACGGGCAGCAGGTTGGGAAATCCTCAAGTTCAGATCAACATCATGACCAGTGGCTAATGTCAAAAATATTCATCACGACTGATCAATTAAACTTCACAAACAAATATAGAAACCTCCTATTCAAATAGATTGCAATTTGCAGATGGATACCTTCACCATCAGCAGTCTCAGTAAGCAATTCTCCTTCATAGGTACTGGGCTCAAAATTGGTAACAGCATCCCTTCCATTACATTTTATAGCAGCCTTGTCATAAGCCCTGATATTGAAAAGCAAAAAAAAAAAGGAAAAAGGGAGATTCACGTTGGAATTGAACCCCGTTGAAGTTAATAGTAAGACTAAGAGATTCATTGTCAGCAATGAGAAAATCCATGTTCAATAGGACCTTGCAGCTTCTATTTCGCTGTCGAATAGCCCAAGATATATGTACCTGCACCCAAGCATGGCATTCTCAATAGGTAAAGGCGGGGTTTCCACGATCTTTATTATTTGTCAAAGAACCAGGGCAGTTTAACATATCTAGTCTGCAGCTTAAGGTGCTTTCACCAAACAGATAAAACCGTGGATCTCAAAGCATCAAGACGCAGATAGATTGCAGACAAGGAATCACATGCAAGAGTAAAATCTCATTCTGATTTCAAGAAGGAAACAGAACGAACTACAAAACAAAGAGAAGAGAAAGAATTACTCACTTCTTTCCAAGGAATTGCCCCATGCGGGCCTCCCAGCGGCCACACTTGTGAAGGGTCACCCCTCTGTATTTTGAGCTTCCCCTCGAGAACCCAGTGCTGTGGCGACGTAGTATGTGCACAAATTCTTCCTTCGTGAGGTCCTTCGTCTGATCAGCAAGAGGAATCCACATTAGATAAGCACAGTCCTTCACTTAAACCTACTGAATAAACTATCACAACAAATTTCTGGCCGTGCGGTTACTTGTTTCAGATCTTCCTCATAGTCACTAAGATTGAAATTGATGTCAGCGTCAACTCCTCGAAACTTAATCGCAGCTCGATCATATGCCCTGCAATTAGAATACCAATCCAAACTTAATTTTAACCATACAGGAAAAGACTGATAGCAACTGAGTTCAACAAAAACAGCACTCGGTTTCAACCTGGCTGCGGCATGAGCAGTATCGAAACCTCCTATAAAATTCATGTCAATAAAAAAAAAAAACCAAAATCAGAGGATATCAGATCAATAAGAAACATATATCGGATCATCAAATGGAATTCTTCGAAGCTTCTTACCCAAATAAACCTGTTTCCCGCAATCCCTGCACAAATTTTATGCAAAAAATTCTGGATAAATCACAACATTGGATTAAAAAAAAAGAATCACAAAATTGAAGAGTAATAGGAAACTAACCAGATGTGAGATTCCCATCTCCCGGTCCTCCGGTAGAAAGTGACTCCCCGGTACAGAGAGCTCCGAGAGCGAGGCCCTCTTCTGCTCTTCTTGACTTGCTGCTGCTGGTGCTGCAAAACCCTGACACCCACCGGAATGTCGGACTGGCGGAAGCTGATATCCGCCCAGTGCAGTCTGGATGATGAGGAGGATGATGCCGCCACTAACGGTGGCGGGAGCCGCTCTGGAACCGCCGGTGAAGCCGGAGGAAAGAGCTGCCTGGTGATGAAGCTGGACTCCATCGAGGCATCATTTCCATCCTCCTCGATCTCCTCTTCCACCTCGTTCTCTCCTTCAGCAGATGCAGCGCTCTTGAGGATGCCAAACTGGAAGCCGCCGGCGGGCCTGGTAGAGCAGGAGTCCTCGTCGGGAGCGTTGCTGGAGGCCTCGGCATTGAGAACGGAGGACTTGGAGGTCCCGGAGTCCTCGTCGGGGAGCGGCTTCTCCTCCGCGGACTCGCCGGAGGACGCAAGATTAAGATCCAACATCATCGTCCTTCCTCTCCGATCACTATCAAGACTTCGATTTCTCAAGAATCCGATCAAATTCCACCCTCTCCCCTCTATTCTCGGCTATGTCGCCTACTTGCGGAAGAAGAGCCAGAGCAAGTAGAGGTAGAAGCAGGACAAGGCGGAATCGTTCTTCCGGAACATTTGCTTTCACACTTCACCGCCAGCGCTGATTTCAGGCCTTCCAACACACTTACTAGCTGGGTCTCTCCTCCCTTTCTCTGTCTCCGTTCTCCCTCCTTTGTTCCTTCTGCCCTCCTATGTATCTCCCAACTAGAGACCAAGAATTAACAAAATGGGCGCAAAACCTGAGAGATCAGATCCGATCGGGAATCCTTGATCAAAAAACGAAGCAAGAAACAAGGAAAAACCCATGGCCATTTCGGATTCGATCTCCGAGTAAAGATCAAAGACAACAAGAGCGAGACGAGATGAGAAGGAGAAGAACAAAACCTCGGAGGAATGTCAGGCTTCTTAAGTTCTGACTGGGGAATGGCGACGGCGGCAGCGCGGCGGAGGAGAAGGCGAGGCGGAGCAGATCACACGAGCAAGATGGGACGTGGGAACAGCCGAAAGGCACAGGTGCCAAGGGCGTTCCCAATATTCGAATATATATAGAGGCGAACCCACCGGAATTACGGTGTGCGGCCCCCTGCGGGAACAGGCGAAGGCACCGGTTTTCCCCGGACCATCTAAGTGGTCCATCCTCCCGGGCCGTCTGATCGAATCGGACGGACGGAGACGGTGCAACGTGATTCCAAAAAAAAAAAAAAGAGGACGAAGGAAGAGGATTTCTTCTTTAAGGCGCGAGGACATGAGCCGTACGCGTGCCATTCAACGGATTACATCGCTTTCTAGTGGTATTACTCATCGATTAGTTAATTTCTTTGTGTTAATAGTGTTTTACTTTTTCCATTTTGGAGGTGTATGAGAAAGCGACGCCGTTTAAATGGCGGACTGACCAGGCTATTAAATAGACCTCATCAGCAAAAGCCCACGGGGACGGATGGGGGACACGAGAACCCCGCCCGGCCTGACCACCATTTGGACTTTTCCCCTTGCGGTAACCCTCCCCAATCTTAAAACTTAGACCGCCCTTTTCTCCCTCCTCGTGTTATCCTTTCATTCCGGTTATGGCAAGCGACCCCAAATCCGATCACCCATCCACAGGCTAATCCCGGCGGGTTATTCCCCGTCCCTGTCCCCATCCCCATCGCGGACCAGAGACAAACCGGGGCACGCACCAATTCTGACCCAAGTATAACGTGCCACGGGCGGTGTTGTTTGGTTGCGGAGCACGCTTTGCAAGAATAAGTGAATAACCGCCGCACTGCTTCAAACAGGATGGAACTCCTGTGGGAAATAGATATATTTTAGTGTTTGGCTGAGGAAGGAATATAACCGCGAAATAGGGGAGAAGAGATCTCTCTGTTTTTTTCCCAAGTGCCTGTAAAATGGTTAAAGATAATATAATAATTGCAGAAAATAGAGACAAAGTTTCGTCGTGGTATGAGTATATTCCACTGTTTTAGTGGAGTAGACTTGTACCCCCCACCTCGGTATAAACTCCTATCCTGAAGTGTTTGAAAACAATTTAGGGAGAGAGACATCCTCCCACTTTGAGATTTATCCCTCATTTGAACCGCAACCAAACACCTTCTGGATTGTTTCTTTCCCTGTCTTCGTTCCTAAAAATTACAGACAAATTTCTGATGGATTTAGATCAAAAGTTTTTTTTTTTTTTAATTAAGATTAGGTTTGGATCAGATTATTTTAACTCGGAACTTTAAAATGGGCCAGGTATAAATCAAAGTTTTGATCGCGAGAGTAATTCTGTATGGATCAATACATGACCGAGTCATGAGTTTGCGTGCATACACTTGGCCGGTGTGGGAGGCTCACACCGGATGACAGCGACGGGGTCGGGAGAAGGTTCCGGCGCGTGCGACCCACCGACGGGCAAGAGTGGGGGATGAGGCTGTTCCATGACGTGTCGGATAGCTGCTGTGGGACCCACTGGGTCCCACCGGCCAGGCCAATCAGCGAATCGGCACTTCGAGTAACGGCATCAGAAGTTTATTAAGCCTACCTAATATCGACGAAAGTATTTACACGCAAGTGCACGATATTTATGAAAATGGTAATGGCGCACCACATTTGGGCAAGGAGTCAAATAGAGACGCATATTGTGCGAATCTTCACATTTTTTTATGATTGGTGATAAAATGTCTTAGAAAAAAGTCCTAACAGGGCCCCCATATTTATTGTATCCGTTGTTGTTATTCGCGCAGGACCTAGGAAAGCAACCGATCAAATTACGTCCACGTCGACAAAATTGCCCCCCTCGTTGTCCTTGTGCGCCCCCCAAATAAAACCCCTTGCCCCTTGCTCGGCTCCAAAGGCCGCAGGGCTGACGCCAAAAACATCAATGGTGGTGGTCCACCACGTTTGCCGCATCAAGCACAAGACACCAGGGTAAGCGGATCCTATCCTTTCTGGCCTTTCATGGTTTGGGGGCATTCGTTCATAGGCCTCCGTTTTGGAGTTTTTGGGGGAAAAAAAAAATTAATGAGGAGAAGAAAGAAAAGAATGGAATAGAATAAACTTTCCTCTTCTCTTGTTTGAAAGTTTTAGGAGGGAAGAGAAAGGACTTTCCTTCCTCTTATTTGGAAATTTGGAGAGAAAAAAAAAGAAAACATACCTTTTTAATACTTTTACTAAAATACCCTTATTATAAAGGGGGCATATGCTTATGAATAGAAAGTAAAATAGGTATTATAAAAAATTTATTAAGTTCCAATTCCTTTCTCTCCGAGGAAAGAAGGGAGGCAATTGGAGACTAAAATTTTTTCTCATATTCCCTCATTTTCTTCCCCTTTTCCTTCACTAAAAAACTCCCAAACATCAAAATTTTTAACTTTCCCTTCCATTCCATTCCTTTCTCCTCAATTCCAAGTTTTCAAACGGACACTAAGTGAAACGCAGGGAGGTTACTGGATCATCACTCGGTTGATTAGAAGACCAAAATGGAAGTGGTAGCACACTCGGCTGCAAGCCCAAATCTTAAACCTAACCTTTGATTTTCTCTAATTAAAAGTCCACTTGATCGCAAAACCTGGAAGATCCCAGCTGTCCAAGAATATAACTTGGAGATTTTAATAACACAATTTCCTCCACAGCAAACAAACGAAAATGATGTCCTACTCTAGCGTAGGTAGTTGATTGGAAATTAGAAGGATTGCCCATTTGCCCATTCTTTGGCGTAGGTAGGTGGGAGATGAACCGCACTTATTATTCAAAACCAACTTGTCCATGTTTTAATACCTTCCTCTAACTTTTTTATTAACAAATAGTTCCTCCCGTCGTTCTCATACCAAAATAGTTTGGTTAGGCTCAAAGTTCGAAAGGACGCTAAGCAGAGCAAGTTGGACTTAGACTATCATTATAGGCTGCCAATTGGGGGGCTGTGGGCCCATGACTGATGCTTTCGAACCGAGTAAAGGGCTTTCTTTACCCTATACTTAGGGGGGGTGGTGCCGGCGGAGGCGTACGAGGTTTGGGCAAGCGCCCGCTCATGAAAGTCTTCTCTCACACACCCGTCGGTCAAAACTCTCCTCTCCTCGTTTCCTTCCCCCCATTCCTTTGCACCACGTGGTGCGACATGTGGTCCCTTGGATAAGACTTTCCTTTATCCACTAAATGAGCCAACACCTTATCAGCCAGTGCAAACCTCAGACAATGCTATAATGATTCAGGCATCGCTTGATTATATTACTCCGATATAGCACCCTGTTTTGGGTGAATGAAGCTGCGTGCTACGCATATTCTAACCTTAAACGCACTTTACCGTGAGTAAAGAATGATACTTTATTGCTAGTAAACTACTAACCTTACTTGAAATGGAGAACCATCACGCTTTATTTATTGACCAAAAATCTTAATTCTATATGTTATATTTTACAATATAGGAGGTCTCATATTTATTCACCGAAAATTCATTCAAACGAATGAAATTATCCTCCACGATATAAGGAGAGGCCCCAGCACGACTTTTGGGAGAAGGAAGAGAAGATTTACGCTATGAAGGAAAGAATGGAGTCGAGAGAAGTTTCAATCCATGGATTACGGTCAAGTCGTTCTGCATAACGGCTGAGATCTAAATTTTCTTTTTAAATATTGTCATATTATAAGAATACACGATGGCCTTATTGTTACAAGCCTTCTCCAAGCCTGTTGATCAATTGAGCTCATGGTCAAAACCATACACAGCCATTACAGCACGGCTATAACCACATGCTGAAGTTGCCCTGAGCTTGATAGAAAAACCCGGTGGTTTTGCACCTGGAAATGAATTAGATTCAAACTCAAAACCAGAATTTAAGGAAGACATGATCCAGCCAGAAACTACTCATTCGATTCAACAAAAGATAAAATCACATTGTTCCCACCATGCATGGAGACAGAACCCAATAAATATCGGGTTTGAGTCAAAGATCCCGGCTGTCAGGTGGTCCAACGATAGTTTGATATGCTTAGGTTAATATTCATAGGCGCTGGCTTCCAAAATTCCATGAGGCTTTGTTCGTAGTGCACTTGAAAATTATGATGAATGAATGTGACATGCTGCTTATTTCAACTAAAGTTGCTAGGGTCTTTTACTCTTCCTGGATCTAGAGACTATATACCAACAATCCTTGGGAATACTGAGAAGAGGAATCTCGAGACAACATCATCATCAAAGCTTTTTTCCCCATTAAAAAGGGGTCCTATATTCAGCATGTTGAAAAGGCTATATGGAAGAATTCTGCAATGCTATTGAAAGAGGAAAACGAGGAAATCAAGACACCACTTGCATTTCTCAGGAATTTTTCAGCTTCTCATAATCAAGCTCAAAAGGAACCAGAAGGAAGAAGACTTGATAGACAGACAGTCACTATGGAAGAAAGTTCAAAGTACCTGCAACGTGCTGGTGCAGAAACAACACCAGTTTGCTAGCACCCATCATTCAAAGAATTTTGTGGGCATAGGACAATTCCGTAACCTAGTTTCAATGAACATTATATTTTGTCCAATGCACCTATTGACTACAAGGGGTTGTTTGAACATATAAATAATGTCAGAAAGGCTTCTACATGCTTTGATTGGACCGGCATCAATGACCCAATTGCACCTCCCAGTCAAAGGCCTTGTGCTTGATGTGCTCATCACCATTCAAGACTTTTCCATTTTCCCAGCACATTATTTATTTGCTTGTATCTAGTGTTCATCTTTTCAGTAAACCTAATGTCATGTTCAATATACCCAAGTAATCAAGCAGCTATTATGTAATGGTGAATCCATTCTCCAAATTTCACAATACTTTCCTCATTATAATCGTTCTCACCTTACTATTATAAGCTTCCTTGTTTATGCATTGCTTTGTGCATCACTGATATGAGAGCTGCAAAAGAAGCCAGAAACATGTAAAAACTCTCCCAAGATGGTAACCTAACAGCAGTAAATTTGAAGTTGATCTCCATGTTTTCACAATGGATTACAAGTGAACAAATTCTTAAAAAATAATCTCGGTTTTGAGCACTTTGTAACTTTGTAACAGTTATGGGAAACAAGCTAGGATAGATAATTGATCCCAAGGTGATTCAGTGTAGAAAAGACTTCTAGAAGACGGAAATCATACGCTAGTTAAGGTGAATTTTATGAATCCTTATATGTTTTCCCCAGAACATTCCAAAGTTAGTAGCTTGAGAGTAAGTTTTGCCGTAACAGCAAGGTTGCTCTACTGTGACCTAAATTGTCATAGGTTGAAAACACAAAAATAGCCTCTTAGCATGCGGGGGTAAGATTGTATACATTTTACCCTCCGAAAGCCTGCAGTGGCAGGAGCCTTGAGCACTGCAAGGTTAGTAGCCAAGAATTATGCTATAAAACATATAACCTCTGGAAACATGAATGTACCTGGCAATGACTTATTTCATAGTTAGAATGGATATGTTATCGCCAAGCTCATTACGAAGTAGTCCACATTTGATGGCCCCAAACAGAAAAAGCATGAATATTTCGAAGCTGCAAACAAGAGTCTAGGAATGTAAGGTTCTGATTGTTGGTATTCGGCCATACAGCAGAGCAAAGATTTGTCTAACCATAATAATAGAGAAGGATTTTCCTCAATACTGGAAAGAAAATTTGAAGTCATAACTAGGAGAGGATATTTACCTTTTAAATGCCATAGCAGCTGTTCAGGAACACTAGTACAAGAGGATTGTTCCTTGCTCCAAAATCTGCTTCCGAAATACTACATTCCTTCAAAACTTTTCAATCAGCAAATTCAAATGTTAATATGTTCATAGAGATCTAGCATTAAGAAAACTGACTCAAGACATACAAAAAGCTTTGTAACGTACACAGCCAAACACAATAAGCTCATTAGCCTTGCAATTTTGCTTCAACAAGTAGATTAAATAGACAGAAATCACATCAATGAGAATCTATATGATGGTTACATCTACCCTGTTAATTTTATCCACAAAAATCAAATGATGAAACTTCACCAGATCAGCCACTAAACAACAGAAAGGGCCTCATTTCTTGATCAAGCTAAACAGAAGTTCATTAAATCACACGTTTCTTTAGATTATAAGAGAGAATTTGCACCATGTAAGAAGGTAAAATTTAATCCACATAATCTGCAACAGCTATTAGCATCACACAGTGGTGGAGATTGTCAAAAGCAAGGATTTCATTCTTACCCAAGGCAACCAATTAAGCTAATGCATGGATCTTCAAGGAGGCTTTGTGGTTCCTAAATCATATAACCATGATCTACTGTACCACCCGCTACGAGGTGTACCATACCATACCGGAAGAAAACTAGTATGAAACTTAATTGCAAATCAGTACAAGCCCCGTACTGAGGTGCATACTAGTCTGTACCGAGGCATACCGAGATAAAAATTGAGAAAAATGGTTAGAAAACTATTTTGGTACAAAGGTGTACCGTTCCGTACTAATAAGGTACCGCTATGGTATCCGGTACCGATATGTTATCCGATACCAAGATTACGGACCCTGCATATAACTCTGATGTGTCCATATTGTCCCTTGTTCGTTTTGAATTTTTTTCATAATTAACATAAAACTTCAACCCTGGTGTTATACATGCACATTAAAGTTCAAGCAATAACAAATGTATATAAAGTACAAATTTAACTTTTAGAGCGAAAGATCGTCGTACCGGGCTGAGCCGAATGGTACAACCAATATCGTATTGTATCGGTACTTGGTACGGGAGGCATGCTGACACTCAGTATGCCGAAAAGACTCCGTACTGCACCAATATAGTACTAGTGTGGCACCGTTACAGGGTGCGGTACCAAAATGGCGAACCTTGTTTAGAGCACTCGCACAAAAAAATAAATAAATTTTTGAAATGCCATTACCTATCAATAAACTCATTGTATGGTAAATTGCAAAATGCATTTTACTTTTTGCACAATAATAGATGATTAACTTGACATATATCATGTACTTCACATATGCATACTAATTGCAAAGCTACTCAACTCCAAGTTCTCAATCTGCTTGAAATTCTTAGTCCATAGTCATCATAAGAGAAACCACAGGTTGCTGGTGTTCTTATAAAGTGAACCTCACACTTAATTAGCTGAATGATTAAGAGCAGCATACTAGACTAAACAAAATATTAAAACCAAGGTCCGCCGTACCGGTAGGCATACTGGTCGCCTACTGGACCGGTATGGTTCAGTTCGTTCCGGAACCGGTCTGGTACGAACCGATAAGCCTTTTTTTAATCTTTTGGTTTTTGCGTCCGTGCATGGATGCGTGGGATAAATGCCACTCTGTGGCATTAATGAGCCCGCACGGGCGCACTGCCCCGCGCGGGCTGCAGAAACTCGCGGGCAGGGAAACGCCCACACAACGCTTCACAGCGCGGGAAACCGCTCGTGGGCGCACTGCCTCGCGCGGACGGAAAAACGCCCATGCGGCGCTTCACAGCGCAGGAAACCACTCACGAACGCAGTTCCCCAATGCGCGGAACCGCGCGCGGGCAGAAAATCGTGCTTGCGGGATAAATGCTACTCTGTGGTATTAATAAGCGTGCATGGGCGCGCGGGCTGGGGAACGCCCGCACGGCATTTCACAGCGCGGAAAATTGTGCCCGCTCGTGATTCCCCAGTGCGCAGAACCGCGCGGGGTGGGGAAATGCGTGTCCATGCGCAGGCGCTCTGCCCGAGCGGGTGGCCGAAAGGGCCACACGGACTTTCCAAAAAAATGTACCGGTGCTAACCGGCCGGTTCGCACTGGTACACGACCAGTACGCATGCGTACTGATCGAGATTGGCCCAAAAATAGCTGGAACCAGTTTTCACGCTGTCCGGATACCGGTTCCAGATTGAACCGGCTAGTACGGTCTGGTTCGGCAGATCATGATTAAGACAATATCCTCTAAGGTTCACAGAGGGTATGATGGCCGAGGTTCACAAGGGTAAGTCACTGTGTTGATGAAAAATCACTATGCTAAGAGATGTTTTGATGGCACAAATCCATATGTTTCTGCACGTGCTAGATCACTAAGCATCTACAAGTCATTTGACTAAATGGAGATTCCAATGCCATAAAGTGACTTTTAATCTCTGTACTTTGATAAACTTCCTAAAATACTCCTTCCTTTCCCCATATAAATTTTAGCAAACAAAGATAGCGCGAAAAAGGCCTTCAATATTCTTTGAGACACAATATCCATGACATGTCCAATTATTCTGATAGCCTTCTCATGTTCACCATGCAGCGCTGTGGCAATACAAAATGAACTTCATGCATAACACATCCCAAAATTTGGATAATAGTATGATTTATTATTTGTATGAAATGGCAAGCGTATATACTTATGAATATTTGGTTCTACACTATTGATACATCATAACATTTTGAGTGTTAATAGATTCCAAGTCATGTGGCATCTTTTACAAACTACACTTCTGTGGGTGTGTGCACTCACCCAAAAGATTTATGATATTTGCCTTCAAGGAGTGTCAGATATATCTAAATTACATTCAGTCATTATCATGCATTTACCCAATTCAGCTAGATGGTAATGTCAAATGAAGCTGCTGGATTGCAACTTGAACTTCTATTACTAAGGACGCTTCCATGATTTCCATTACTACAAAGTTCCATCTAGCTTACCATGTAATATTTATTAGACTTCCCAGAGTAACAACGAAAACTACACAAACTGTATGCATGAAACTCTATGTATCATCAAGACAGCACTTTCATTAGACGAAGAAAAATTCATGACTGAGCTTCAGAATCCATGAAACAGATGTTTGAGATGATGATAAACAACAGTGACAGCTTACTGAAAATCCTGTGAAAATTGGCTATGAATGAGAACACCACCTAGTTCACTGCTCAAGAATGTTGTGACCTGAATTTTGCAAGAAAACCCATCAATATGTAACAAAATTGATACAAAATACAGAACAAGCTACAATAAATTTATTTATTTAAACAATGGACCTTGAAAGCGAATTGTGTTTATCTCTCGACCCATAACTTTGAAGCCGTCGTCATTTAACAGTGAAATTCCAGATGACTCCACAATAAATGGAAATGCCATTGCAGGAGACATAGGAGATTTTGCCACCTTAATGAACTTCTGACCTGCAATTGCATTCATTGCAAGGATCAAATTTAGCAAGGTTGCTGCTAGCATCAACCAAGCTCCTATGAACTCCAAATAGCAATTTAATCCTAGTGAAGATATGGCATAGACAGGGATGTTTCATACACAATATGGAAGCAAGAAACAAAGTATGAGTATATTATGAAACCCAAGAGGGTAAAATAGATCATAGTCTAACAAGCAAGGTCTGCTGTGCCAGAACTGAGGTCCGGACCGGTTGCCCGATGGCACGGGTCGGTACACCCCCATACTGTTCCATGCTGGGCCCGTACCAACACAATCGAGGAGGCGGGGGAGAGGGAGAGGGGGAGCGGGAGAGAAAAGGAGAGAGGGAAGGAGAGAGGAGGGTGGCGAAGGCCGGCAAAGGGATGGCGAGCTCACGAAGGAGGGGCTCTGCCTCCTCCTCACGGCTCACCGGCCTTTGCAGCCCTCTCTCTTCCTTCCTCTCCCTCTCCCTCTCTTCCCCGCTCGCTCTCTCTTTTCCTTATCTTTCCTTCTCCTTCTCTCCCTCCGACGACTTTTTGTTTTAGTTGCTGAACTATCCCGGTCCGCTGCCGGCACGGCTTGGTACTCTCCGAACCGCCTGGTTCGGGACGATTCCGCCGACCATGCTAACAAGCGTGTCTGCATACATTCATAAGTGGGAATTTTCTATCCCAATGCCATATGGGTAGGAAATACTATTCAAATGAGACAATAGCTCAAACAATGTTGTTTCTGCTAGACACACCATCCTTATGACCTAGTATGGTTCAATCATACAACTACAGCATGTTAGATCTGCATCTACAAAGCCATCATAGAAGATACAGATTGGTGCGACACCATTCTGACAAAGGATGCTAACTTTTCTTTCTTTGAAGATCATTATTATATAAATGTGGAATACCACAAAACAGAATGATGAAACACATTATCGAGCTCAAAGGAATATATGTATTTTGCATACTAACGCCCAAACTTCAAGGAAGTATAAGTTAATTGAGTGGACAATTTCCAGTTTTTAGGCATCTATCAATCTTAAAATACCTCCTCCACAACAATTATGAATGTTGACACCACAATTAGGTCATCCATAGGAGACAACTTCTAGCTCGGTCAGAATGATCATAACAAGTAGCAGCTGGAGGATGATTAGAGTATGATAAAAGGATACGATGGACATGTAGGCAGATCATATTTAGGCAAGAACGGCAAAGCAAACCCAAGAAAGACCTACTGCTTGAAGTTGAGCAGGCTCAGTTTATGCAAACATTAGTAGCTGAGTAATGAGAAACAAGGAAGAGAAACTCACAAAAACCATCAAGAAAAAACTGGTAACATGGATAGGCAACAATGGTCATGCAGACCCAAGCAAGAAAGGCTAGTGCTGGATAAAGCTTGGATCCATTATTCAGACTATCTAGCAGCTAAAAGCTCAAAGAAAAGGCGAAGATATTTTGAATGTCTCACTTAAATTATCTGAAAGCCCTTCAAGTAACTTTGCTATAAAAGATGTCAGGTTTAAAGTCCAACAATACAAGTTCCATTTAGATAGTGCCATTTTGTTAAGATACACTCTGCAAGTTATCGATTTAAGTATCAGCTCATGCCGGTCCTTGCAAGCTGATACTGTGCCAGGCCAGTACTGGTACCCAGCACTGGCTTGGTATCAGGTAGCAGCATGATATCAAGGAACTCCAACTGTATTGACCCAAGTCGGTTCGGCAGGAGTTGACATGACTTGGTACTGCTCATTACTAAGCCAGAAAAGTTCATAACTTTTTTTTACCATTTTGTTAAATTTGAAGAGGTATGGGAGGTGGTTTGTTGCTTGTAGACAGTTTATGTCTCAAAAGGCAAACAGCTGAAAACAAGCTTTATTTTAAACAAATCTCATTTAAGTGAATAGTTATTGTCAATTTATGTAAGATATTACATGAAAATATGGAATTACCGCATTAAAGTCCAACATAAACAATCAAAAATTCAAATCATAAAATAAAAAGGTCAATGTTCCAACTCAAACAAATTCCACAAATTTGGTTATGGGATGATATTGCAACTTTCAAGTGCCAGAGAGTTTTCAAAATCTTAAAAGCTCATAGATTTCATTTGATCCAAATACTGCCAAGCCCAAAGGCCTGATAAAATTGTCTTGTATCCTACCTCCATTTTTTCAGTACAATATGATACTAATATAACAATTCAACATGAATGCACGCCTTCTTTTCAAATCATAGTTCCACATTTATTTCGTCCAAAATTTTATGAATAATTACTCTCTAATTTTGTTAAGTATTGTCATTGAGTTAATGTGGGCGCATTCTCAAAATGTCATATTATTTTAAAAAACACGCTGCATATTACTCAGCACCCCCATGTCAGAGTTTAAAATATTGCTTTAACGCATGGAAGTACAGAACAAATCTTTACTAAAAGTAAGAAGTTTAAAGCATCAAGTTTTCTCTTCCCCATAAAAAGAACCCCTTAAAAAAACCATACACACTCCAAGAAAAATGTGCTAGTGCCAGAGGCGGACCAATATGTGAATTTTTTTTTTATAGAAAATGAAGGACCGATGTGTGGATTCATACAAACTGCAAAAATACTAATACCATAAATTGATACTAGAATATGCATATGGATATTTTATTATTGAGGTTCTGGTTACTTGTATAATGAAAACTTTAATCCACTACTTCTTAGTTATATCAACATGTCCAACCAACTAATGCAAACAAACTTTATCTTCTACTCATTTCTCAATTTGGTAGCACGAGCTGCATAACATTTTTTGACAACTAATGCTCAAACCAAATGAACTAAAATTAAATCGAAAACAAAATAATTAGAACATTATGTAAACATTTCTCCCTTAATGCTGGTTTCAGTTGTACAAACTTGAATTTAAAAGTAATCAAGGGTGGGGCAGGTTTTAGCTACAATCTAATAGCAATCATATAATAAGGAATCATAAATATAGTCATTTATTCATATAAAAAATCTCTAGAAAACTACATCAAGCAAGACATTTGAAACACTATTTTTCATGCCTCATGTAATATAACAAGAAAAAAAATAAAGATAAAAGGAAGAAAGAAGGAAACTGTGAGCCTTCTTTCTTTCAAGCACTTTCTCCTTGACTTTTTTACCTTTTATTCATATATTTCAACTCAAGCATGACTCATGTATTTTGTGACCCAAAAAAACTATCACACGATACCTGATGTTATTTGACTGTTTAGGACCAATTAGGTTTCCATATTTACAACAAATTCTTATTAAAATTAAGGATATTTTTTAAGGGAACAGATAAAGGAAACATGTAGATAGGGGACTTGATTATTTGAATGCTGAGAGAGAGAGAGACAATCGTGGGTGAGGTGGAGAGACAATTATGGATTAGTTTAAGGGTGTGGTGGAATTTCCCTTTATTTTTTCATATCTATTTTATCTCTACTAAAGAGAGATGTGGGAATAAAAAAATAATTCTTTTCTTTTTTGGGTGCGGGGGAGGGTTGAAGAATTAATTGTCATGGCCCCATTCGCCCCCCGGCTTCGCCCATGGCTATGACCATATTGTTGAGCTAGATAATGGCCCATGCCCACCACTAAGTGGCATGTCTCCTGCCACCAACACTTAAACCCTTGCTACAAGTAATGAAATTTCATCATACACCTACAACTTTGTATTGTTTTGCATGCTCTTCTCCCCAAGAATAATTTACTTCAGTTGAATACAACACCAAATTATTCTCGGAATCACATAGCTAAAGTATATCTTTTCTTTTTTACTTATTACAAGCAATGATTTCTTAGAAATCACAAATTGAACAGGGTTCCATATTAACTTATTAATTTAAGAATAAAGTCCACAATTTTTAAATTTTTAAGGGTCTAGATTGTTGTAAGGTCAAATCAAGTAAAGTTCTACATAAAAAATTTATCTTCATTATCACGTATGGATATTACTATAGGAAAAAATCTAGTCTAGAATAAAAGAACCAATCATAGTCTCAAAAATAAAGAAAGGGGTTAATGAAAAATAAAAAGAATTAGAAAACTTAGGAATAGATTTGGCTCGTCAGTCGATGTTTCTGAACCCTAAAATTCCTCTGCTGTTAGGGTTTATGTTGAATAGAACCTCTTTCTCAAGCCAACAAGATCTCCACCCCCCCACCCCCAACAACAGCAACAAAAAAAGAAAACAGAATAAATTGCCACCTTTTCACCCCATGGGCTCACCCTCCGCATCCCCTTATCTTTCTTCAAACCTTAACTAATGGAGATTGAGCTAAGTCTTGTTAGGTCATGGGATAAGGATGAATTAATGATATTGTTGCATGCTGATTAATGGCTTATCCACTCATTTAACTTTCCTTAATAATTGAAGACGACAGGAAAGAATCGCGCAAGCATATGAAGAATCTTCACAAGGATCAGATGGGATGCCAAGATGCAGACCTTCATTAAGATAAGATTGTCGAAGATGTTAATATTGATTGACAATTTAAAGATTCTTAGGAGAAAAACCTGCTGCAAAACATGTTTAATTCACAAGTTACTAAATATGAGGCTGATGAATGCCTTTCATTGAATACCATCTTAATGGGTTATCATGAAATCACGTAGGTTTTGTCAGGCAAATAGTTATTGAAACTCGCCTGTCGAGTTTTTGTTGTAATAATTTGAAGATTCAGACATCAAGAAGGAACTAGGAAAGTCAGGCAGCTTGGTGGACCCATCTTTGCATTATTTATGGCACAAGGTTGGGAGCAAACAAATATGTGCAGAATAGTACCAGCTTGTGTTATAATCTTGTTTGATCATTGAAACATATGTCTTTCAAGATAGAACATGACAAAAATTTGAGAAGGATTAACAAACAAGGTTTCATATACTGCAGGATGAAGCTGTACCATTTTTTCCATGCAGCAGGATGCCCCACATCCCGACACTTGAGATAATGAATGTCTTGTCTTGTCATGGTCTATTTCGCAGCTTGTTCTATCCCAACACTCGGAAAGGTGTCCCATCCTACCACTCAGGATGGTGGAATGCCCCACCATCCCACTAGTACTTAAAACTTTGTTAACAAAGAATTCATTGAAATTTGTCAGGTCCGAAACATGAGGACTACGTAGCCACCCCTTAGGATTTACTAAAGAAAGTCTCCTAGTGGAAGAACTGCCATTGAGGTCCAAGAAAGCCCCTTGTCAAGTTAAGATTTTAAAAGCATTATGATGCTTTTAAGTTTTGAAGCATTTCTTTATAATTTCAGAAGTGAAATTTTATGTATCTTTTGTTCTCTTATCAAGGCTTTAGGTCTTTATGCCATGAAAAGATTCTAGCAGTAATTAGACTATTTCACACCATGGTGCTCAGCCATAAAGTTGATTCCACTTATTTTAATTATACAGTAAAGGGAAATCTAGAGTCACTAGAATTATGTTTTAGAGTGGTTTTGATTTTTCTTTTCTATAAGGTTTTGTGAGGGGCCCAATCTTGTAACCTCACTAGCAAATGACTCAGAGCACATTGGTTGACTGGCACTTTCTTTGTGAGAATGGAAGGGGCCTGTTCAAAATAGAGAGCAAATGTCATGTAGATTTAATTTGTTCATCCATTGAAGTCAATATTCAACAGCCAATCTTTTACCTCTTGCTATATTTTTTCCAGGTTTTTGGGTATCTTTGCATATCCACCTGTTAATCTAAACTAGAAACAGATACTGCACATTACTAAATGTGACCATTCATAATGTGCTTATCAAACTGAAATTGCAAAAAATTATTTGCACATCTTTATTATTAATATACTTTATAACAAGAGCTTTTAAGATCATTTAAAACTCATATGTGTAAAGGCCCCATTAACCTGAATGAGCCTCAAAGACAAGACGGATGGTTACAGCATGAGCCCATTGGATCCCTAAAGCAGCAATTAGATGAGACTCTAGCCTTTCAAAATTTTTGCTAGAATCCTTCTCTTTCCCTGTACAGAGATTCACATGATGGCCTAAGTTAATTTACAACCAAATAAGAAAACCACCAATATCAAAGAAATAAACCTACACACCTTGAAATGGATAATGAAAGGCTTCATTACTACTTTGACTACGGACTTGGTTTGTCACCACAACAGGAATTCGTGAAAACTCAGCAAGGGACCTGCAGATCGCTCATAATTTTTGTAAGGACAGTTCGTATACTGATGAAAGCTCTCAGAGGTGTTTCAAATCCAAAAGGGAAAAAGTGCAGACTTCCTTTATTAAGAGTGAAAAATTCTGGTATAAATGTAGGGGGAAGGGTCTTACTTTAGAAAAGAAAGAGGCCACCTCAGCAAATGTTGCTTTGGACCAGCAGTTCTTGTGTCATTACCCCTAAGATACATAATCAAATAAGAATGTAGACATTTATGTGCATATACATGCAAGATGTATGCCAATCAAAACAGTAATGATTAACGAAGATTCACTATTTCTCATATATAACAATCAACATTTTTTGTACATCTCGTTTAGGATTATGATTTGCTATGATTGAATATTAATGGTGCATACAAAAGAGAAAAACAAATATGCAAAATTTGATAGAATAACAATATTCTAATATAATAGCGAACTATCAGAAAATCTCACTGATTGCCTTCTTTTCATAATTTCCATTATTATCTTCTTTCTTCTCTTGTTTTTCCTCTTAGCTGTTCTTTGAACTTTGCCGACGCAGGGGTACTGGTTCAAATTTGAGCCAGCACATACTAATTCTAATCAACAGCAACCTGCATTGCGTAGTTTCTGGCAAAGAAAAGATGTTACCATGAAACCAACTGCATAGTTGTTCACAGGCTTGTCAGTTAGGCTGCTACAAGTATTAGCTACCATGATGTACCCATTCTAGTCAACCTTATATTTATGTTAAAAAACACCCAAAAAATCATATTTTCCATAATGATTTCAATTATACAGTTTGTAAGTTGGGTCTACAAATATGTCCAAGTTGGAACACCCATTCTTTTATTTTGTAAAACAACTTATAGTTAGGTCCAATTACTGCAGTCATACAGATTATGCAACCGTAATATGCCTGGATGTAATTATGATTCATAACCACTAAAAAGGTTGTTAGCAATTTGGCTCTCTTCATTGGCTGATAGCCATCAATCCCTTACAGATCTTCAACAGCATCGTATCATTTTCATCTTTATCCTTTCCTTCCCCTTGTTCTCTCTCAACTAAGAATGCATTTTTCTCTCTCATTCAGGTGTCCTTAACTTTGTTCCTTCTTCATTGCAAGCAACCTAAAACCAAACCTGGGGAACCTCATCAGGTTAGAAGTCCTGCTGATATTAAACGGAAACATTATCTAAGGCTATCTGATGAAACCTAAGCTAAACAAAATCAGGTAAGTTCCTTCTTCAAGATTTCAACACTTAAGGATGTTATGATGGAAGCGTAAGTTCTTTTACAGTTTTTTGCATATAGCCTTATCATTTCTCCCAAAAGTCGAAATTATAGTGTTATGCTTCATTCTGAGGTGATGATACTATCACACCTTTGAGTGTGAATGCTCATTCAAAATTTTTAGATGGAAGGATAATAAACAACTAATTACTGCTGGAAGAAGGCTATCAAGTTCCTGATTGAAGCTGGTGAGATGAGATTCTTGAAATTAGAACTGCAGTTTAGCTCTTCTGACCTATGTTTAAATTTTATTAATTTTTTGTCTGCACGCATTAATTTCCTTTGAGCAGAATTGGATGTTCGAAGAAAAAAATAGAAAATCTGGAAGTACTTATTCAGCTGCCTAGAAGTCTTAAATTTGTAGCTTCTACTCAGTGATAACTCTGAGAAATGAGATAGCAGAATAAATTTTGAACCACAGTTGCTGGACAGATATTAAAAGTGTAAATGCACATATGCATATGAAAAAAATCTCAGTAGAAATAAGCAGAAGACATGCACCTCACCCAGAAACAAGAGCAGCCATGCTATCAACTACAAGCAACTTCACATCATGCTGGATAAGTGTCAACTTTAGCTGTTGCAATCTGCAAGCAAACCATCAAGGAAAAAATACTGATTTTTGATAAGTTCAACAACATTGAATAGCTGAAGAATTATAATTTAACCTAGAGCATACTGTACAAAATTAACAACATTAGAACAAAAATCATCTAAACTGAAAAAAGCATATTGTCTTTTGGCAATCGATATGAAAACTTCATATAGCATTCCTTCTGTAAGTAAACAAGATCCAAAACTTAGATTTCTGTATCTGCACCTCTCCGTGAATTCAGGCAATGATGTCAGCCGTACAACTATAATTCTACCAGCCATCTGCAAAATAAGTCATCCCAAAACTTTAAGCCCTAAACAGAGCTTTCAAGTCATTCTCAAGTCAGCAGCATAATTTACAGGCATTTTCTTGGAAAATGAAAATAACTCAGCCAGAAGATGCAATTTAATTTTCAATTTCAGATTGTAAATTGTGATTCAATTAAATATTACTTCTTATTCAACCAGCACTTCCACAACATCATGAGCGGTACTAGCATATTGCTTGCAAGAACATCTGACATTGTCTTATGTGGTGAGATATAGAACAAACACTTAAACAACAAAAGTATGCTTTTGCAATAGACCTGTTGTGCCATGCCTTCTGATTGAAATATCTGAGGGAAACTATTTTCTCCAATCTCTACCATCCTGTCATTAGAATATTCATAACAAATATCGGCTAAGAATATCACAAACGTGAAAGAAGCACCAGCATACCAAAATGTTTAGAGTTACCTGCGTGAACTAAATTTAGATTCAGTATCAATGTATATAACACGCCCGTTTAGGCCTCCATAGCAAGAAGGCAAAGCCGCTAATAGTGAGAGCTTTAGACAAAACTAGAACGTGAACAGAAAAGAAGTTAAAATTTGTTAAATATTAAGAGATAAAAATCATGCAGAGATAAACAAGTCATAAAGAAGATAAAAGAGAGAGAGAGCTTGAAAAATAATTAGAAGTTAGCTTCTACTTACTAGTATAAAACCATTTTTTTTCAGTTAGACATTACTTTTCTATTAACAACATCTCTCATGACATATCCAATTTCTTTTCTTTTGTTTCTTTTCCTGGAAATCCACTTTTGGATGACTCTCAGGCGAAGCAACGAGACAGTTTGCATAATAGAAATCTTCATTGTAAGTTAATCATTCAAAAATTTGAATATACAGTTAAAGGAAAGTAGACTTTCCATCTACATTGCCATCAGATACTTCTCATTATGGATGACTACTATGGCAAATTCCAAGAATCTTGAAAAATCCGAAAATGCATAAAACCAGGGATTTTCATTTGTAACAATCGAATCTCTCAAAATCGATTTGCTAGAGAACTCTCCTCTCAATTTATCCTCATACAACTCTGCATCGCAAACAAAAAAACTAATTTCTGGCCATCGATTAGTGATTACACGAACAAAAAAATCAAGAAGGTTTCTTTACTTGGGTTTTACCGATCCCTGAGGGGCCAACCAACTCCGTGAGGGCCCCAAATGGTATCCCTCCACACAAGGCATCATCAAGACCGCGAAGCAACGTCGGGAGATGGCCTCCTAACCGCACACGATCCTCCATAAGAGAAAGTGCCTGCACAACCCTTCCAGATAAGCAGCAAAAAAAAGGACCATGCAGGGAGGGGAAAGGAGGGATTTCTTTTTCTTTCTCACGGTTTGGTAAGGCGGACATGTGATCTCGCTGATGCGCTCCACGGCGGACTTCACTTGATCGAGACCCATGCCAAGGAGAGTCATCAGCTCGAATTCGGGCAACGAGAGAGCATCCTGAGGAGAAGGGAAGCGAAAGGCGTGAGGAAACCCTAGGATTAGCTAGGGTTTTTCCGCGGCTAATCCAGCGAGAGAAGGGAGTTTTGGAGGGAAGAAATTGGGGAACAGGAGAAAGGAGAGAGAGGGGGAGGACAAGGGTTTTACTTTGGCGGTCAAGATGTTACGAGCGGCGAAAACGTTGGCGACGGATGGAGGAAGACCCATTTGGCTGATGAGCTTGTTCGCCATGGCTGCCTCTTCCCGCTACTGGAGAATTGAAGGGGGCCTTTTATTCTTCAATTGACCTGCCGACTTACAGTTCACTAAAAGGTCGGCGGCAGCTGTGCCGGCTTCAGGTATGAGTCCCTCTGGTTATAAGCAATAACGGGATTAAATACATTGGCTTCTGCTGTCTTTGTATTTAACTTCAGTTTCTCCTCTAAAATCCCTTGGTAAGGGAAGGCCTCTCTCCTTTATCCTAATATAAAAGCTTTCTTTTTTATGCAAGTGATCAACTAGCTTCTGGAAAGTCACCATGTAAGCTTAATTGTTATGCTGCACAAACTCGCATCGTACATTTTTAGGTGCAACAAGAAAACATACAGTGATGTTGGCTTTCTGAATACCAAATTGTTGTCGAGCACCTGCACTAGTTAGCATTTTAAGAATGATCTAGATACGAAGAATCAATCTAATTGAGGACATATTTCCTTAACATTAGTTTGCTCCATAAATAAAAAGTTCTTCATCAGAAAAAGATAGCAATAGTAAAATTCTGAAAGCAATTCTTCTATTCCAATACATGGGTCACTGAATTCCAGAGTCCAAGCAGCATAACATCCTTTTATTTTTTTTATTCTTACATAGCTACCATCAGAATCCCCTGCTAGTACACATTCCGGAAGACTGATTTTTAGCACCTTGGTGCTGACATGCTAAATTACATGTTTGTGCAGGGCCAGCCATCTCAGTTGCTGTTCACATCATAAGCCAACAACCACCTCTGTTCCATGAAGAACAGTAAGGATTCAGTAAGGCAGAAGATGAGAAAATGGTCAAAAATATTTTTAAAAGAATGATGGTATGGTAATGAACTATACATCTGCTTGGGCGGGAGCAGCTGTCTCGGTGGTGACTCCAATCGCTTTGGTGTTTGCATCATACCTGGATAGCCATCTTCCCTGAGCCATGAACAATAGTAGAAAAGAAAGTACAGGAGATGAGAAGAAATGAAGGAAATAAAAGGATTTCAAAATATGGGAAGAATATAAACATATTCTTTGAAGGCAGAGAATATATCTTTTTTTGACAAGTGAAGAAAATCTTCAATTATTAAAGGAATAATTTCTTTAAAGCTACAAAAGAGGAATTTTGTATGTAGATGGAAACTTAACTATGACACTTTGAACCAAATGTCACCATTAACTCTTGCATGATAGTGTTTGTAACATGCCTATTGTTCTTAGGAAGGTTTTGATATTAGTACTCAGCACAAGATCCTATGGAGGACTCCGTATACATTAAATGCCTTCAAAGAGGGTGAGAATGAGGGACTTCTGGACCTGAATTTTATTTCCATCAGGTCAAAAACTCAAAAGTGAACTGACTAGTTCGATCTTTACATTAGTCAACTAAGTCAGGGCAAAAGGTACTGAGATTTTT
>JAOXJJ010000627.1:2341985-2362827 GCA_025769935.1 Phoenix roebelenii
CCGTATACATTAAATGCCTTCAAAGAGGGTGAGAATGAGGGACTTCTGGACCTGAATTTTATTTCCATCAGGTCAAATGTCAATATACATAAAAAACTCAAAAGTGAACTGACTAGTTCGATCTTTACATTAGTCAACTAAGTCAGGGCAAAAGGTACTGAGATTTTTTTATGGGATGGTGTTTTGCAACTTTTAAGAAATTTTTATATATATCGACTACTTATAGCCATTCGGCTATAGGTTATATATATCTTTATTGGATGGTATGTCATATCTGCCAGATTAACTTTAGCCAACAATCATAACAATGACAAAAGTCAATCTGGCAGATATGACATACCAATTGCTTGCATCTTCCCACAGGCATTGTCATATACTGAGTCTTAAGAGCATGTTTAGATTTTGTTGTTTATTTACAGACATTGCATAGTTCATCTCCTGAATGATCATCTTGAGGCTACTGGTATTTAACAGTGGACTGAAATCACCAAATGGTTTGATGTCAGAGCTGCAGAAAAGAATCCTGGACCCCTGAAAATTGCTTTCTAGAGAACAAGATATCTGTAAGATGCTAGTTGCCCTACAATTTCTAATCCATTTTTATACTTTCTTCTTTATCACCACCTCTCCTCTTCTTCTCTCCTACAAAGTCTGACACAAAATAATGGTCCATTCCTGCCTGAAGCTTTTCAATGAAATGCTTTTTAATTGCTGATGGATATGTAACCAGAAATAGCAGAAAAGGCTGGTTGATTGGAGCTAAGCTTAAGTTCACTTTGATATAGTGTTTTTGAAGTCGTTCATAATTACATCAAATTATTTAAAAGTGCTTTTTCATCCTTGTCAGCTCACATGCCATAGTAGTGAATAAGGAAAAGATATTCACATTGCCTTAATTATAATAATGAATGCACATGGTATACTTACAAGAGGCTCAAAATCAGGGCTAGATAAATTGAAAGTGAGATTTCTCATCAATCTCATAATCTGCATAAGCATCAAGCGGCATCAGAAAATGGAAAAAGGGGAAAAGTAAGAAGAAAACAATATGCAAGTCTCCTCCATTCAGAGTCAAAATTCCATGTAGAAAGAACAAGGATTTTTATGCATTAATTAGCATAAAGTCAAGCATTTAGAAAATAAATTTCATACTAGGGTACATCTCTTTTGGAGTCGAGGTATAATATGATATTTCATACGATAACCTGGCACAAGATTTTCTGCAAATGGGACCATCAAATAAAATATGATACAATACATGCTTATAACAATGCACAATGGTAAAACATAATGATCATTTCTTCTCTTCCTCTCTCTCTCTCTCTCTCTCACACACACACACACAGAGAGAACCATGCACACATGTAACATACCCAGCCAAAAAAAGGAGAGAGAGAGAGAGAGAGAGAGAGAGAGAGAGAGAGAGTTGAAATGTAACACTTGCATTTAAGAATGGGAAAATCTAATGATAATGATAGCCAGACTTTATCACCAGGAAGATGACAGTTAGCTATGGAGCATAGCTGTGAAAGAAGGCTCCACTTCATGAAACCAAATCTTGAAGCATGGTGGCCAACCTAATATAACTCTCCTCCACATACCATGTCAACATTCTTGACTTTGCTCAGCAGTCTAGTGGGGTGCAACTAGCCAGAAGGGAGGAGCAGAGAAAACTGACTTGAGATCAAAGCAGATCTAGAAAATTGTAAAAATTCAATGCCACTAAGCTAAGGTAAGACTCACCAAGAAGTTGTAAAACACGGTAACAAAGGCTAAGGGAAACATTAGAAAATTAGAAAAAAATCCATGTGACTATATTACAAGGAAAACAACTGGTGCTTTACTAAAGATAGAAAAAAGAGGAGCTTATCAAAGCAAAAAGAAAAAAATAGTGTTTTTATTTATATGAAACAAGCATGCTTCTAACAGAGTTTGTTTTGTGGGTGATGATGATGAAATGCACATCGCAATGTGCAAACTGAGCTGTTTTCCTTTTCCTTTTCTCGAGTACTTTGACCCTACTCTTCCAAATTTTTAAACGTGCCCTACACCTTCAAGAAGGTGCCATGACATACTGTTGACTAACAAGAGCATGGCATGTATCCTGATAACATTAATATGGCACGTTTACAAGAATGATGAGAAGTGCAAAAACTACCAACCCACATTGCTAGTTATCTCTGACTATTGAAAAAATCAAGAAATTGGAACCAGGCTGGCTAAGATATGAATACATAAGACAACTTTTCTGGGACTGAGATTTCCCAAACTAATTTTCTATATCCAGCGTGATTACATTAAACAGAGGATGAAGAGTAGATTGGAAAATAATTTGTAAGAAAATTACCAGAAAATGGAGCAGGAAAATTACAAAAAAGGTAAGTTATCTGTGAAATGGAGCAGGAAAAATAAACACAGTGTGATGAAATATGAATATGGATAACAAACATTATACTATGAAAACTCACAGTTTTCACAGTGATGGAATCCATCTCCTTCAGCTTTTCCAGATAAGCTTCAACTGGGCATATAATATCTGGATCAAACATGCCACCAAGGAATCTGTACACTTGAGCGAAGTCTGGTACCACTACATGATAAGAAACACAAGTAATTGATAATAAAAATTAGTAATCATGACTATTTCATAGAAAAATATGTCAAAAGAAAACCTGCAGAGTTGTTAATAGGTGTGTGAACATCATGAGAGACATAGATTCTTACATAAGGATATTTATTGCACACAAACACCACATAAATGTGTCCGTACTATGTAGGGTAAGGTTATATAATACAAATGGGAAGAGATTTGAATAAATGGATTAAATTACCTAAGTACTCCTAGTTGTTATTCCCATGCACTTACGGGTAGGACAAACTTATATAATTTTGTAGATACATTAAATCCATCATCATTATGCACATAAATATGTCTGGGTAAAGGAGGAGAATATATGTTTGCATGTGTGTATATATGTATGCATGCATGCATGTCCGTATATGTATTTAATATTATATTAATATATAATATAAGATATAGAGAATAAATCTGGAATACTTCCAGAGGTAGTTAACTCTTGCTACTTCTAGTGCAAAATCAATTATAGCCCTTTTAAAATTCAAATCCACACCAATGATCATCATTTATGATGTCCATATTACCTGAAAACAAGGAATTATGTGCTTTGGATGTCTCTCAAGTCTCACCTAGGCATTAAGTGACCACAAAATGGACATTAGCAATACAGTTAATGAGCTACAATACGTTGGAGGCCATGTATTTTAGAATCCAAACAGTTGATCTTGATCTAGACATCTTAAAACACATAAAACAAAAGTTGACTAATTTGGATACTTATAAGCTATAAGTCAAATGAAAGCATTGTATCTTATCCATTTGAATCCACTTGATGCATAGGCAACAGAACTCCAAAACATGTGTTTTATGTTTGTATTTTGTAGACAATGAAGACATTGGAGATCATAGTCCAAAGTGTAGATTTTAACTTTAAAAGATCTACCATTTATCTTGCACTCAAAGTAGTAAGGTCAACTGCTTCCGAAAGTAGTCTAGTTTTACTCAACACACACAAAAACAAAACCTACAGGATCATAGTGATGACATGGATTCTCATTCATCGATGAAATAATGTCTTCAAAATCATTTTGATAACTTTATCCTCTTCGCTTTCTAAATAAAGCGACTACTACTAGCGTCAATCAGAAGAAAAATAAAATGGAGAAGGAAAAATAAGGCAAGAGGCTGCAACCGAGAAAACAATGGAAACTCTCAATACACAGACAAGAAGAATGGATTATATGATATTACTATTCCTAGATCATATCTTTTATTATTTAAAATGATAAAAAAATATCAAATAAGGCAAAAAGATGGCAAATAATAGAGTTAATCTATCATATTTTAATTGTTCCTAAAAATAGAATTCCCTGACACAGCAATAAGAATAAAGGCTAGAAGCGACTAAATGCTCATGATATTTGATATCAGGTGGTTTCAGGAACGAACTGCTGCTAATAGCATTAAAGACTTGGTTTGTTGGTTTCTTGTTTAGTATTTTGAGCAGTTGTAACTACTTTTGAACTGTAGTTGATCCGGAAGGACCACCTGGTGGGCTAGCTAGGCCACTTCGGGTAGGTATGCATGGGGTTGGGGAGTAAGATCCACTGCACCTATAAGGCATAACTTTAGCACACGGAGTTCCTTTTCAATGTTTCTTTTTTTTTTCTTGAAATTGAGTATCTCGTCAAGATCTACAACATGGAAATTGGCAGATAGTGCCATTAAAGTCTTGGTGACCATGATTTGGGGTTATGGTCTTTTAAATGCCCAACCAATATAATTTATTATTTTTAATAAACTTTGAACAGAGAATTCATTCTAAGTTTGGAACAAATTGGTGGCAGAACATACCATAAAATTGATGTGGAAGCTGGAGATCCAGCTTTCTGGTAAATTTTGACAATTATATCTTTATATTCCTAGATAATTTCAACCACTTCAACTAGAAAAAGGAGCTGATTCAAATTAGTAGAGCAAGACATCACTAGTATAAATAGAGGCCTTGTACCACAGTTATCTAAGTGGGGTTTTAATAAAAGTACAAAAGTTGGAGACCCTGATTTCGATCCACCCATAAAATTCATTTTGTTCTTTGTTATTTCATTTTATGGAGATTTGAGCTAGCATATCAAAGAAAAAAGTTCCTTTTCAATTTTATCAAATCAGCAATGACATGCCAACGGTAAAACCTAACTCCTCCTCCAAATTACTATATCTATAACAGTGGTTGGAGAGTATTTGTCATTTTAGGATACAAAAGCATCTATGAGATTTCTTGATCGAGTGCTTTTGGATTTCATGTTGTAAGTATAGCTTTAGTTCAAAATTTTAATAAGAAATTATCATACATTATAGAAGACAACAACATGATGAAGACTGAACTACCCTTAATCCTTTATCCATGTCCAAGATGATTGTATGCAATTGGTAGCTATAATATTTATGCGATCTAATAATACATTAACACAAGCAACTATTACTTAAAAAGGTAGCAGTATAGAATTCTATTGTGCATAATAGATTCTAATAATACCTGAAGGCATGATGTTTGAGTTCCAATACCATTGCGGAAAAAACAGTCACAGTTAATCATAAGAAAAAGAAACGAGATATCTGCGGAAACTACAATGATCACCATGATATGATGACTGACGATTCTTTTGCTTCGTTGCCTCAGGAATTGGCCATGATCTACTGGAACTTCCAGTCCAACTAACAATTTGGTTGTGGATGCTTGCCTTCCCCATTAATCCACTATCTCCTGTTTTTACCAAATTTTGCCAAACAAAAGTGCTATGAGGTTCTAAATAAAGAACTTAACAATATGTTCTCATAAATATTACAGAAACAAGGTTGTGCCTTCCACTTCAGGAGGAACAGTATAGCAATTTGCCACAGAAGTTGCTTCACTGTAATTTTTAACACTAGATGGACCATCCCAGACAGCACATGCAGGAATAAGGCTACCGGACGCAGAAGGACAAGGTATAGATGCTTGCAGAGGTATGATAGCTGCCAAAAAAAATTGTTAACATGCCGAACTCAATATGCTAACTTAACATGAGTGAACAGAATATCTTGACAAAATAAGACTACAAACAATTTTCAGTAGAATTTTGTGGGTGTGGATGAGCCACTTTGCGCTTAGGATGGGGAGGAGGCACATGATTCCCTAACCCAATCTTCTGAACCTTCAAAAAGTATTTCTGAGCATGACTGCGGATCTGAAAACAGAAATGGCAAAGCATGACTTCAAATCTATCAAGGGAAATAAGGTCATATAGAAGAAAATTTGCAACTAGCAGTAGTTCAAGTAGATTTGAGAGCAAGGTAAGAGAAGCAATAAAAATAGTTGGCCTGATCTTCGAATTATCTATCTTTTAATCCTATTTCTAATCATCTTTCTTAATATGCACATATCATCCCGAACCCCTCGATTTAACAACAACCCACCTTGCTCACTCTCTCTCTTCCAACCAAACTTCATTTGTTCTCCAGATAGGATAGATAACTTGCCTAGTTGAAAGGACATATATTAAATTCAAGATTTACAGCAAACATAAAACATAGAAAATGCAATCCTTGTAGTAGCAGTAATGATAATGAGGACAGAGCTGAAACAGCGACAAACTAATACTCCAAATGTTTCAATTTCAATATCCCAATATTATATAAGGGAACGAATAATATATTAACATTAATAGAACTAGAACTGGGTGGATGAGATATAACTGTTCTTCATTACCATTATGTGAAAACTGCCAGATAATAAGATAAAAGCGAAATTGTTATAGTACAATGAATAAGACAAGATAATTACTATCATTCGGCATGCATGATAATAGAGATGATCGCAAACCATAAGATTAACATACTAAAGATCATAAAATTAAGTAAATCTACTGAAAAAAAAAACTGATCTAAACTGATATGTGTCAAAATATTGGCAAAGAAAAATATGGTATATTAGCAAAAACATCATGGTATATTAGCAGCTATATTTTAAGTATTGTTATCAAGCTGATGTGGGTTTGGTAATCAAGGCTGGTGATAGCTTGGGATTGGGCCCTGAGGAGAGCAGCCGGAGACGAACCATCTAAGAGGAGAGGGTTGGGAGTTGGGAAAGTTGGAACCCAGCAGAGATGATCAGTTGAGTCTGGTGCATAGAGCTAGCAATGGTGACAGAATGTTGGACTCGCCATTGCCATGATGGTGATAAAAGGTGATAGATTCACCATAACTGAGCATGGAGGAGTGCATGCAGGAAAAGGTAAAAACAGGAGATCAAGGAAAAGGTCATTTGTCGAGGACGAGGATGTGGATTCGGCTAGTGCAGGGGAGGAAGAAGGATAAGTTCACGACATATGGCCTTGGCGGCTAGCTTGAACAAAGGGGAGGGGAAGAGAAAAGGAGAACTGATCTCGTCAAATGCCAGAACAAATCCCAAATTTCCTGTCTCGGCTGCTTCCTTGATATCTGATGGTAATATATAGTAATCATGATCTTTCAAAAACATCTTCATCTTTCTAGCTTGAATCCAACATGGCTCAACAACCCTCATAACTAATTAGATAGGAAGGGGATTTAACTTTTCGTATAGAAGTTAGAAAATATGAGGGGGGAAATTCTTGATGTGTGCTTTAGAAAAGATTCCAAAGAAGCTTCAGCTAACCAAAGATTTAGCCCATGACAAGAGTAAATGGTTCAAAATTTATGCAATCACTAGATAAAACAACCTCATTCCTTATGGTTACGACCATGATTGTGGTGATCACAAATGCAGTATTCATCATTTGGTGTCAAAAACATCATCTTTGTTGGGAAAATAGAGTGTGCATTCTCATAGTGATCAAAAAGATACAAAGTCACGAGAGAACAAACATAAAAATGATCAAGCAGTTAGGACAATATCCTTATGCAATAGATCAACAAATGCATGTAATGATGTATTTAACTGTTGTTGCTGCGCACTTTGATAACTTGATGGGACTACAAGGAAAGCTGGAAAGATGCAATAATTTCCTACATTCATAATATGAGAACTATGAGGGCATGTATTCAACCTACATCAGTTGTGTATTGAGCAGATCTTGGCTATTTATACAAGGCTAAAGAACCCAAATAATACCTTCTGGCTATACAAGGCTAAAGAACCCAAATAATACCTTCTGGCTATTTTTTTTTGGATGAGGTCCTAAGTCGTTATAAATAGTAACCATGCAAATCTGGCCTATGGCCCATGTAGACTAGAGGACACTGCAGCATAGGTCTATTTTGGTTGATCATGGTTGATGATGGTGTTTGTGATTGGATTTATAGTATTTGCAATTGGATTTTAATAGATTTAGACTTTTAGACTGACAAGGACACCAGGCTTAAACGATGGGAGTGTCTGAAGATCTATGCGGGCGTGTGTTTAGTCCCCCATCAGCTATACACTGGATAGATTTTGGGCACTTATATTGGGCCAAAGAATCCAAATAACACTTCTGGCTAGTCTTTTTGGGTGAGATCGTGGGTTGTTATATGTTAGATGGGTTTATAAACAATGATATATTTGGTATCAAATGAAAAAAGAGAGGAGACAAGAATTAGTTGCCTAATGTAATTCAATTGCAATAGTTCTACTTATCAGCTTAGTCTCATTTAGTGACACAAGCTGTTCTTATATCAAGCAATCCTTCATCCTGGTAGCTTCCCTCGTATCTCCTAGGTCGCTTCCTACATCCTAGAATGTAAAAGGTTTTATCTTTGATCATTTAATAAAAGAGATGAATCATGCGATTATGGTCAGCCATCCAAGGGATGCCTCAAAATACTATTGACAACAAATTGACATGATAGCTAATTCTATGGAACATAGCATATTGTCCTCTGCAACAAGGAGACTAGAAAATGCCAAAGAAAAAATGAGGAACTAGAAAAGCTACAGGTGAATATGCTGTTGAACTTGTGAATGTTATGAAGTGACAGAAACTTATACAAAAAACAGATGCCGACAGATCGTGAAGATCGTATACATTTTCAACCAATTAGAAGTTATAAGCATAAATTATCGTTGTTCAACTAACCACATGCTACCTGCCACTCATGCATCATACACCAAATCTACCCACCAAATGCAAACTTTCTCAAAGCACGTTATGGAGGCAAATGATACAAGAATTCAGATTCATGTATGGCACTGAATATAATACCTGGATCGCAGTTTTTGTACCAACAAAGTCTTCAATTTTCTTCCAATCGCGACCAAACCTAAATTAGCCACCAAGGAAAGAATCTTTAGAATGATATAAGGAATTGCCATCAAGCCTTGTCCAAGCTACTTGGGTCAGGTTCATGAGTTCTTCATATTGAAATCAAGCAAAAGAGGGATTGCATTTTTACATATTGGCATTAAATATTCAACAGAATAAAAGTGAAAACCTCACATGAATAATTTGTTGCAGGAAATTACGACACAAAATTCATTAAAAAGTAACTTCCCCACCAAAGCAACCCTATCAGAAAGTGGGCGTATGACAAGAGAGAAACAGGAATCTGAGAACATCAAAATGAGATGAATAGGTCATACGATCTAGAGCATCAAATTTTTCTTAGGTGAAGAAATGCAATCCTCGGTCAAGCTCGACTGAGAAACATGCAATTGTTTATTTATTGTTTATAAATAGATTAATCATGGCTACGCTCACACCACCCTCCTAAATAGATGTGCTAAAGCGCAAAGGCATATAAGTTTCTTATTTTGCTGAGTTATTCATCTGAAGAATATATATGGTCTGAAACCACATCCAAGAAGGTACTAACTATAAGATCTAAATCAAGACGTTATACTCAAAGAAAGGGACTAGGGGAATCAGTTCCCTGTGCAAAACATGCAAAAGTTCATGTATCTATCAATTACAGTAAGAATGGCGAAGGTGATGGAAAACCAGAAGGCAAGAAATGTTAAAAACGTACTACCGAGATGTTAACCAAGAAGCAATACTCATGTTTACAACTTAAAAAAAATAAATAAATAAATAAATATATATTTATTTTTTTTTATTTTTTTTTTCAGACAACTTAACGATCTTTTATGTAAAATCATTCCTAAAGTCTTGCTTTCAAGAACAAAATCCTAACTTTTTCCATCCAAGACGACCATCATCCCTCCCAAGAACTCAGATATGCGCTTGATCTGATCGAATCAATTCACAAAGATTTGTAACAAGTGAAGGGGATATCAAAAGACCCAAAAAAACAGCATGTTTAACCAACACAGAGCCATATACGTAATAAGGAGAAAGGAGGGCCATTACAGTAGGAGCGCATCAAGGAACCTCTCGTGCTCCTCGGCCGTCCACCTGTCCCTCGACTTGGTAATAGTATACGGCTTGCGCATCTTCTTGCCGGACCCATGTGCGGTCGCCATGCTTCGGAGGTGAAAAGAGCTCAAAGTGGAGTTCCCCAAGGGGTAGGAGAAGCATCTGAAGAAGCGGAAGACGAGAAAGCAGGGGAAGTAGACGTAGAATAGGAGACGGAGGGTGGGGTTTCGGCGGAAGGCCATTAATAATACCTCCCCTCTGGCTCCAGATATCTGGAGTTAGGCGGAAAGAATGGAGTATATAAGAAGGGCAAAGGGAGGCGAAGATGACAGGGAAGGATCGAGGAGGGCCGTATCCATACGGTGGGCGAAGGAGAGCCCCTGGATCGGCCATGGCGGCCTCGATGCCCTGCGTGGGGTTGGGGGGAGGTTGGCAGAGGTCACGCGCGATGCCGGGCAAAGAGAGCGCAGCGAGGTTGGGAGGGGGAACCGCCAGGGTGATGGAAAAGGAAATAGCGTTTCAAACACGCACTGTTCTTGGATCTTTCAAAGGACTGGTGAACTAGCCGTTATAGGGAGCGGGAGAGACTTGCGGTGGGGAGAAGGGATGGGGCGGCAAAGGATTCGGTTTGCCTCGGTGTCACGCACCCACCCCTATGGAGGGATGCATGGGTGTGGTTGTGATTGCTCAGGCCATTGCAGATTTTTATTCTGTATTTACTTGATAAGCATGCGCCCTCTCTAGGCTAATATACTTTTTCTTTTTTATCTTGCCTACAGTAAAGACTAGTTTTTAATAATTTGAAGAGAGGGGAGGTGAGAGTATATGAGCAAGCATGAGAACTACATGCTAATATGTGCATGGCTTCATGCCACCCTATGTGAATCGATGCAGAGCCTTTTGGCATTATAGTTGTTGTTGTTGTTGTTATTGTTATAGTTTTTCCCTCCATCAGTGAAGAATTGTGCATGCCAATTTTCTATGTGAATACTAATACAGATATGTTGAATCATATAATAGCATGAGAAATATAGGTTAATACATGAATGGCTTAATACCGCCCTATGTGGAACAATGCAGAGCTTTCTCTCTCTATCAGTGAAAACTTGTGCATGCCAACTTTGTATGTGAATATTAATACATACAAGAAGTATCTTGAATCATATCATCACTTGGAGTATGGTATAATTTGTGGAAATCTACATAAGGTAGCTTAAGTAATTTAGCTGAAATTTGAATATTGTGACATAAGAATCTAAGAGATATCTTCTTCATCTCTAGCGATCAAACTCTTGGATTATCATTGGATTCTTAGGTGTATTGATAGAAATATCGTAATATTTTTACTACGGAGAAAAGTGGCATAAATTTGTAAACATGTCAAAGTAAAATAGCTTGGCTAAGAATATTATTCTTTTACACATATGGCGACTTGCAAGAACATATGTACATGCTTATCAACTTGTATTTTGTATGCATCCATTATCATTATATATGCAATCAACTAGGACGCACATGTGTATGCCTTCAAGCATCGCGTTAAAGAGCAAGGATAAGGATGTAAAGGCTTATTTATTTTTATCAAAACAAAATTAAAGTCCAAAATAGATATCTTTTTAAATTCCTTTTTGGAAAATCCCCAATTTAAAATTTGTTCCAGATTATTCTGCCGAAATATCAATATAGACGTATATATTCCTCATGTCTCTTCACTTTGTGGTCATAGTTTTGGCCCCCACCACCCTGTTAGAGATTCCATAAATCATAATCATTCGGAGTACATAATGACGATTTTTTCATGATGCAATTGATACGGGCAGCTAGTGAGATGTGAGGTCTCAGTTATACTTGCGCTAGACAAGTGGATATTCATGTAGTTAATTTCTTTCTATTATCTATGTATCTTGACGATAAATACTAACTTGAAATGATGCATTTTGTTCTTTTTATTCATTATATATACCAAGAATTCAAATAATTAGGGATACATGTACGAAAGGTTAGGTGTATATGCAGAGCATGGATATAATAAGAGAGGGAACGTGTAGTGTCGGATGTCCAGGTGCATGATAATATCAACAAGGGAAGTGATACTTCTTTCAATATGTTTTTCTTAATATTAGTTATTAGTCTATAGGGATGCATATGTAAGAATGTTTACATTTCTGTCCATTGCCAAGATAAATGTGTGTGATATATCGGCTAAAGACATGTTTATTTAAGGGACTTGTATATGAGTAGAGTCATATGTTAGAATTTCTACATTAACTACATACTAGTCTTGGCTGGCTGAGTGCAGCAAGTAGTTTGATCTTGCAATTTGCAGTAGGATATCTAAGCTCGTATAGAACATCAATATTAATCACTAAAGGTCTTTCATATTGTGACTGTGAGGACTCATGTGGGCGTGTGTTTAGTCTCATATTGATTATTCATTAGGTAGATCTTTGATTCTTATACAAAACTAAGGAACCCAAAAAAAAATACCTTTCAGCTTGCCATTTTGGATGAGGTCCTGGGTTATATAAAATAGTATTAGAGTGGATCCGACCCATAGTCTATGTAGACTAGAAGACACTGCAGCACAAACTCATTGAGGTTGACTATAGGCCAATCATGGTGCTTGTGATTAGATTTGGACCTTTAGCCTGACGAGGATGCCAGGGCTTAAAAATAAAGGGAGTATATGAAGATCCGTATGGGTGTGTGTTTAGTTTCACATCAGTTATTTGCTAGGCAGATCTTGGGCACTTATATAGGACTAAGAAATTCCAAAAAAATACATTCCGACTAGTTATTTTGGGTGAGGTCCTGGTTTGTTAAAAGGACAAGTATTTGTTTACTTGATCTAGTCCCGACGCCCATGTTGCCAATGCAGATCACTAGTGGAAATCCAGGAGTTGGAGTATTTCATTAATCTAGCATGGATTCATCGTGTTGCAATAACATGCATTCATCAACTGTTGAACTAGTTCCATCAGGCAGCTTGCCAAGGCTAGTTCAAATCCAAGATTTGCATTATTATGCAAACACCTACAAATACTAATCAGTGGTAAGTCTCTAATGGTAGCCCACCCTCCCCTCTCTTTCTCCCAACTGTTGGCCTCCTAACCCTGACTCTTTTCTTTGCCGCTGACTCCCTCACTTTGAGGCCCTCAAAGACAGCCATGGCGCCCTCTTTCTGATTATGATAATTAGAAGGTGGTCATTTAGATGTCTTTAGGAGCTTGGTTATCACTTTTGTCATGGCTCTGACTTCCAGTTGCTTTGATAGCAGTAAGATCAAACGAGTAATTAGTAATTCATTATTCTCTGTGTAATTTGATTTGCTATATCATTTTTTTTTTGTGAAATTCTAATACAATTTTATGCAAAACATGTTCCCTCAGAAGACATAGTCTTGAAGAAAGAAGACTATAAATTGTTTGATGATGCTATTATTGCTTTCACTTTAGCCAGCATAAAACTTCAACTACATCATGCAGAGTCTTTTTATGACAAAGAAGTCAAAATTTATTTAAGGGTGACTTTTACCTGCATATCTGAAAGAAACCTAAATAGAGAGAAATCTGCATACTTTCACATCCAGTTAGTTGGAAATTTCCTTACGTATTCGGATCATATAGATATACTACAACTGAAACGAAGCTGAACAGATGAAATCAAGCTGGATAATTTCCCCCATTCTCAAATCTGAAAGAAACCTAAATAGAGAGAAATACTGCAAACTTTCACATCCAGTTAGTTGAAAATTTCCTTCAGCTAAACGCGTGATGTGAATAGATATGCCTTCAGCTAAACGCTTTGAAGCAGCTCTGTCTTTTTGTTTTTGGTATAAAGATGGATCCTTCTTCTAAGCAACATATTTTTTTTTGACACAACTAAACTCTGAAAATGTATAAGATGCAGGATATTTTTTTGTATTTAAGTTTAGAATCAGATAATTTTCTGGTCCTAATGTGTGAGTTGAGGTAATATGATAGAAATGGCAGGAGATCTCTTCCTTATGACTTGCATGGTATGTATTCTGTACAATGCTCTGAATTCTTTCATTTCTAGTTCTGATGATCTTATAACATGCTAGTAGCACTTTGCATCCTGTCACGTATATGAAATGTCAAGAGCTGGACTTTCATTTTCTTTCCTTTATTCATGAAACATTCAAGCTAGATGGACAGAATATCTTTTCAGTCTCATATCTATCTTATGATACTTAAGAACATTTTCATGTGACTTTCAACTTTACCTTCTATTTGTAACATCTCCGACGATCAAAAACTCTCGTATATGTGGTCTGTGGGTGCTTAAATAAATTGATAGAAACATCTTGATCTGTATTGTCGCCAAAAGTAGCGCACATGTGTACCAATATAAAAATAAATATTGACAATATCTTCATCTCAGCCCCATATCAAACTACATATGAACGATCCATGATTCTAGAAATTTTGAATTTTGAATTTTGATACATGGCTTGATATGGGGCTAAGATTAAGATACTGCTAACAGTAAGAAAGCCGAAAGTAACATTCATCCTACGGAAATATGACCTAAAGGGTGTTGTCTTTATTATTACCCTCTGAAACTCATTTTTGTGCCACGCTTGACTGCTTAATGCATGAATAAAAGGATATATCTTAAGCCAAATCGTCACCAAAAAGAGGTATGATAACATTATTTTTGTTAAATGACCCTACTTTACGCTTAAAGTGAAGGAAAGAAAAAGGAAGGAATAGCCACAACCTATCAAAGCCTTCCCATCTACACAAAGTGAGTCTCAATTACTCTGCTATATGGTTCCATCCTACAGGCAAATCATCCATGACTCCCTAAATTTATGTACCTTCCTTGCATGATGGTGCATGTTGTCATATGACCATATCATCCACTGTCCAATAATGCTTATTTTTTTTTGTCGCTAGTTTTTGACACATTGTTCAAAATGCTTATTTGTTCTCATATGGTTTAAAATGTGGATTCATGGTTCAAGGTATGGTTCTCAGACCACAACTTGAATTTTCAACTCGGTCAAGTTTGTGCTTGACAAATTGGGCTCTATCCACGTCAGTTCAAATTCATATAAAGCATAGTTCAAAAAGTCAGCAAGAAATTATAAAATTGTGTCCTATACTTACCTTGTTAGAGTTTTTCATTATTTATGTATCTTGGTTACAAAAGCTTTCTTTTAGATAATGCATTCATGCTGTTTTCATCCAACCCCAACAACCCTCTTGCATCATTGGAGATCATCATTTTGACCATTGCTATCAGCTATTTTTTCAGAGACATTTGGTCTAATTCGACAGGCTTGCTGAGGGCAATCAAGTAGCAGATGGCCGGCGGCATATTGAGTTGCTGATGTTGATTGGAAGGGTAAATTTCCTTCTTAAGTTGAGTTTATTATGTTTGTCGATTCTACTATTTGTGCTTATTCTGGGTGTGGGTATAGGGCTAGAAACCTATGAGGACTCGTGTGGGCGTGTGTTTAGTCTCACATCGGTTATTCGCTGGATAGATCTTGGGTACTTATATAGGATCAAGGAATTCAAATAATACCTTTCGGTTAGCTTTTTTGGGCGTAGTCCTGCGTTGTTACAAATGGTATTACAGAGGATCCGGCCCATAACCTATGTGGACTAGGGGACACTGCAACACGGGCTCATTGAGGCAAACCATGAGCCAATCATAGTGCTTATGATTAGATTTGAATATATTTGGACCCTTAGCATGACAAGAACATCAAGGCTTAAACGGGAGAGAGTATGTGAGGACCCGTGCGGGCGTGTATTTAGTCCCACATTAGTTATTCGCTAGGTATACCTTGGATATTTATACAGAATCAAAGAATCCAAATAATACATTCTGGCTAGCCTTTTTAGGTAAGGTCTTGGGTTGTTACAAATAGAAGGAGTTGAACCTGAGGCAAAGAAAATAGATGGAACTGTTAAAGAATTATGATTTAACTATTAGTTACCAAACAGAAGGAGTTGAATATGACGCAAAGAAGATAGCTAGAACTATTAAAGAATTATAATCTGACAATTAGTTATTATCTAAGGAACGCAAATGTGGCAGCAGATGCCTCGAGCAGAAATTTTTTGAGTGAAGTGGCGACTCTGATACCACTTCTGTCACACCCCAAACCCTACCCCCAGGTTTGGGCATGCGACACGGTCGCACACTCCCTAGAGCAAAGCCCTATAGACCATGCTAGGCTTGAAATATGAGCAAAATTAACACAATACCAACAATTATAATTAAATCAGGCCACTAACATTAATTCTTCAATAGTTCAATTACAAATTTTCCGTCATCCATCATTTTCAGCAAATTAAAGTAAATATCTAACTAATATCTAGTTGCACAAATTCCACATCCCTTCCATTAAAGTTTATGCCTCTTGTGACTCTGAGGAAAAAAAATATGAGCTTTTCCAACCTAGTTAGAATCCCAAACCGCTACACCATAAGTAATAAAAAATAATCAATTAGTAATACTAGATAAAATGAATATCATATTAATACTCAGAAAGTTCATACAAATAACATGCACATAGATTCTCATTATCGTCTTTTCAAATAAGCATATATATACATATATATATTTCTCAATATAACCAATTGTTCAACTACAGTTCTTATGTCATGTCATATGTTTTTCATTAACTTAATTGGTAGGTTTCTTATCAATTATCTTCTGGCTTTGGACTAACCAAAATTATGACCCAGTTTAAGACGGCCAAAAACCCACGCATCAGCCTGTGGATGCTATCCCATGCATTAGCCCGTAGAGGTTATCCTCATGCGTCAAGCCCATGGAAAAGTAACATATTCCAAACTAGCTTATGTTTGGTTGAGTATCTACTTTTCTAAAAAAATTATGTAAAATACCTGTTATGCTCATCTTACCCCATTCTATTCAAAAGCTTAAGAGTACTTTTGAAAGAAAAAATATTCCAATTCTCAGCCGATGCAAAAGTGACTTTCTTATATTTCACATGGATTTTCTTTTTCATAAAATGAAGAAATCTTATTCCAATGAAAAAAACTACTTTTCTATATCTCTATTTTGAAAACTTTAATTAATTATGCGACATTTCTCTATTTTTTCTATGGACCACACTTTCTCTTTCCTCTTCTCGTGAACCAAACGAGCTCTTCATAGAAAAGAAAAATCTAAAAAGGATATAAAAAGTCACTTTCACATGTGCAGAAAGTTGGCATAATTTTTTTTTTTCAAAATTAACGTGATGCTTTTAGATAGAATAAGGTACACGGCAAAGTCTTTCTCTTTATTAAATGAATAACATGTATTTTACATAATTTTCTCAGAAAAATAACAGTACCACCAAAGGAAAGCTACTCTATAATATGTCATTTTTTTCGTGATCATCCAAATATGTAAAAACCATTTTTTCAGATATTATATAATCAGGCATCAACTTTTCCGAAAACTATTTTAGTAAGAATTTTTTTTTTCTGCAAACAAATCATGTCCTAGGATCTGCCCTCCGCCATCTATGTTTGTCCCTTTTTAAGAAAAAAAAGAAAGAAAGCAAATTTGACAATGTATTCTTAAAATCAAAAGATGCAGTGATGCCATCTCTTTTGACTTTTGCTCTGCCCACGATAAAGAAACTTCAGACACATCTTCCAGAGTCTTTGTAAAAAGAGAAAGAATTTTAACTTCATCGAAATGAATTATTACTTGCACATTAAATGAAACTTTCAGACTCAGCTAGTTGACATTTCCTTACATATTTGATCATGCCAAAGTCCTGCAAATCGAAATGGAGCTGAACTTGGGTACCGGAAAAAAAAAAGGAGCTGCACTTCCCTCCCATTTTTCTAAGGAAAAAAAAAGAACAAAGAAATGGAACTGGACAGATGAAATGAGGCGGGACGGTTTTCCTCCATCTTGTTCTCCCAAAAAAAGAGAGAGGAATTAAAACTAGCAACAGATGCAACTGTTTTCAGATAACAAAGAATGTTGAACTGAACCGCAACAACAATCTGAAGTAACTTCTGTATCTGATACTAAAAAAAAAAATGAAGGAACCTTGCAATGTGTGTCTAATTTTTGTTACTGTAGCATCAAGGGAAAGGAAATGAAAGGTTATCCTTCCATTATTTTTTTGCAGAGCTGATTTATATAAGGATTGATGACTACAATTCAACCTTTTTATGTAGTAGAGATGATATCATTGAGGACTTGTTTAGTTTGTTGGGAAATGGAACATGTTTGGTTGGAATTTTTAAAGTAAATAAATAAAAAAGTAGCTTTTCTATAGAAATAAGATTTTCATAATTTATGGAAAAAAAATTCATATGGGATACAGAAAATGTTCAGTTCCTACCGGTTAAAAATTAGGGTATTTTTTTCAGATGTGTCATTAAGCTTTTAGGTAGAATAGGATGAGGTATCTCCTTTATTAAGATTATAATAGATATTTTATATAATTTTTTTACTGAGAAAGTAAATGCTCAGTCAAATATAGACTGCTCTATAATGTATTATTTTTCTATAATTAACTAAATATATAAAAAATATTTTTTTAAATATTATATACTCGGGTATCAATTTTGTAGAAAGAATGTTATAACGAACAAAAACTCTTTTCTACTGGATTGTTGAACATTCATAAGCTTCAGATGAATGGGAGCAGGGACTAGTGTCTTCCGTATTATGATAAGAGTATGGAAGGCATGTCAATGCCCCACACTTGGCCAGGATCTCAGCAGCTGACGACAGTATGAAGGGTACGTGAGATGCAAATTTATCTTGCCACAACTTATGTAAAAAAATATAAAATATATAAATAAATTTATCTTACTCGGTAAGCTTAAGTTTTTGGGATAAATGGTAATTTCTTAAGCTTTTGGAATAATTGGTGATTTTAACAGCAACTTAATAGAATTTCTCCCGCTAAAATACCCATAACGCAACACTTGGCATGACAGGATCTAAATCTCCTGCGATTGTAAGCATGGATGTGGAAGAATAGTTTCCAAGTATCAAAAAGATTTCCATGTTCAGTAATGATCGATCCATTAAGTCCGGCGTGCTTGGGGTTAGCTCTCATCGGAGAACTTATTGATGCCTTGTTCCAGCTTACTGGGGCTATCTGCTGGATGGGGCCCGAGCTGTTTCTTTCTTGAGAGAAATCATCATCCACATTAGGGGTGGCGAAAACTAGCCCAGCTCGAAAATTCCGGCCGACCCGATCCTGTTTGCACCGGATTCGGGTCAAGAGCTTTTAATTAGGGTCAAGTGTAGGATAGATTTTGCGACGCAAATTTTAAATGGGTCAATTATAAGTTAAAACTTTAATCTGACTTGGATTATAAGGTTTGAGTTCTATTTGCATCGTTTGGTCTAGTCATGATCTTGGATAAGAATTCTTTTAGCAACTAATATCTTGATATTAGTTGTTTAAATTACTTTAAAAATTAACCAGTAAAAGTCGTAAGTATTGGATTTGAAAGATTAGAATAGATTTATAATGGATTGAGTCTTATAAAATAGTTTAGATTAGGATCAAATAGGTTGTTCAAATCACCTAGTAGGGTAGCCCATATGCTTATGTTTGCCACGAGAAATGGCCACGCAGCCTGCTTTTATTTGGTAGAAAGGTCTGCTTTTAGGTAACTTTTGCTTTTATTAGGTTGTTCATCCTTTCAACTTAAATCCAATCCAACTTGAAATTGGGTTAGTACCAATCAACTGAAATCTAATTTGACTAAAATCCAACCTAAATATGAACTGGGTGAGATCCGAATTAAATTACCGGAAACCGGCCAACGTGGCTCCAGGAATATCTGGAGCCGAGTCAAACAGCAAGACGGTGCAACCACTAATTTCCTGCCACGTTTCATACACGTAATGATTACCTTTGCCTTTCCGACGGAATCTTCGGGCACCGGCCCGCGTTCACACTAGCGCTGCACTCACGGAAATATCGAATGAGCGGTCCAATGTTCGAAGAGAGCAATAATGTCATTTTGAACGGCCTTTATTATGTTCCACTTAAAAAGTGATCCCGCTACCGATCGATGCGAGCCACACGTCTAACTCCAGATCTTCGATCCTAGCCGTCAGTGCGCGAGAAAAATAGTATCCGCACGTCATGTCCCATCGGACGGTGGAGACCGGCCTACTAGAATCTTCCCCGCGAGGAGCGGCGCGGCTATAAATGGTCCCCGGGGTGGCTGGCCGGCGAGCGTGGTCTGACTCGGCTTTTACCAGTCCGTCGTCCGGTCGTCTCGTTCTCGTGCAAAGCGCAGCGATTCAAGAATCCCGGCAGCGCGATGGGGAAGTCCTACCCGAAGGTGAGCGAGGAGTACCAGAAGGCCGTCGATAAGTGCAAGAAGAAGCTCCGAGGCCTCATCGCCGAGAAGAACTGCGCCCCCTTGATGCTTCGCATCGCGTACGATCGATCTTCGTCGTTCTCTTCCTTTTCTTTCCTGCTGTGTTTTTTCTTGAATTAAAGAATAAAGAAGTGGATTGTTTTTTTTTTTGTGAAAAATAGATGGCACTCGGCTGGGACTTACGACGTGAAGTCGAAGACCGGCGGACCGTTTGGGACGATGAGGTGCCCGACGGAGTTGGCTCACGAAGCAAATAAGGGGCTGGACATCGCCGTGAGGCTACTGGAGCCGATCAAGGAGCAGTTTCCCATCCTCTCCTACGCTGACTTCTACCAGGTCCGTTCTCTGGAAAGAAATATATATATATATATTTGTTTCTTGATTTCTTTTATTTATATTTGTTTCGCTTGAAAAATTGCAGCTTGCTGGGGTCGTAGCTGTTGAGGTTACCGGAGGTCCGGAGATCCCTTTCCATCCTGGAAGAGAGGTATACCTCTCTCTCTCACACACACACTCTCTAGTGTTAGCGATGGTTGGATCTAGGTTAGTAGCAGGACTTGGATTAGATTAGACTCAGATGGGTTGGT
>JAOXJJ010000627.1:2362874-2389894 GCA_025769935.1 Phoenix roebelenii
CCGAATAGGTTATCTAGATTGAAGAAAGCTAACTAAATTTAGCAAAAAAAAAAAAAGAAAGCTAACTAAAAAAAGAAATCAATGTCTAATTAATTTCAAGAAAATACTGGTTTTAGTGGTTTTGATTGGGGCAAATCATACCCTTCAACAAGTAAAGATATCATTGTGCTTTTCTAGATTTGAGATGAATGTTTGAAATCGAAGATAAATATTCTAAAGTTCTAATTAGTGGATATGTTTCTATTCTTTGATTTACTTTGGACCAATACCGAGTTGTGGCTGACGCCCAGACTGACACCCTCTCGCGCCATTGGAGCACAAATGGGCTGGGTGCTGTTTGGTCTGTTAGTTAATTTTCTTTCTCTTTCTAGTTTGTTCTTTTTGATAGGCCCTGAGATGGGCCGGTTGAAGAAGATGAAATGCTGTGAGTGATACTAGGTTCGCTGATAGTTCTGCAGATGGTACTCTGGTTTATTCTGATGGCAAGTTTATTTCATCATCCAAGATTTCAAATTGATTGCGTTTATTATGTATAAAATGTAATTTGTGGCTAGTTGAAAAATAAACGCTAAATAGTTGACTGCAATAAACATGTAGGGTGTTCTAAAATTTCTAATTGTCTTCTTAAGTTTTATTTATAAACATATTTTGATGGGTCCGTCCATTTTGGGCGGAAGAAAGGTTTGGTGGACTCGAAGTCTTTGTACATCATATGTACAAGCGGTGGCATTATGGGTACAACCAAAAAACAGAAAAAGAAAAAACAAATTCATTCCAGAAATTTGCTTACTACCTAAATATTTTTTTGTAATTATATTTTGAAAAAAATATTGTGACATCGATTTTCTTATAAGTCATAATAGTCTTCTATGTGTAATATGTTTACAACTTGCAGCTTTTGACCTGCATAAAAGTTCTTGCTGCATATAAGAGTCATTTATTATTTACTATTAGCATAACAGTTTTGTAATATGCCATATTTAACTTTTTTTTTTGATTTCAGGTCTCTTATCTTTTTCTCTTGCATGTTGATCTAATGATCTACTCAAATTACAAAATTTGTGGAAAAACTTGGTATGTTGAATGTAGAGGGGACCATTGCTTGGTGCGATGTTAAAGTTTAAATTAAGGTGCCATTGTTTGGTGTGGTGCTAAAAATGCTTAGGCTGACCATCGCAATGGCATGGGTTTTGAGTTCTTGGACAATCACTTTGTGCAAAATGTGCCAAAAGGTTACATCTGCCCCCACTCAACCCCTCTCGTGACCCTGGATTGTTGAAACCATAATTGGGTAATGGTCTTTTTGTTGTATCACGTGTACTAGTTAATCTTAAACCTGTTCTGGTGCTCTGTCAATTTGGCTCTTGTGGGTCTGGTTGGTTGGCTTTGGTACACTGTAAAATTGATGTTGAATTATTATACCTGTCATCTCCCAAGAGTTAGATTTAAATAAATTTGCCATGTTTCTGCTGGTGTCATTTGAGGTCTTATAATGCTATTTGGTAACTAGAGACGAGACCTAGAAATTAATAATACCAGCCTCCCAAATGATCGGATTAGTTAAGATTGTCAGTGCATGCTTTTGTTTTTCTTTATTTTATTGAATATAGGTTGGTTGTATTGATAATTGGCGTCTGTTTGTTTCAGGACAAGTCTGAACCACCTGAGGAAGGCCGCCTGCCTGATGCCACCAAGGGTATGTTTTTCTTATTGTATGTCAAATAATATTTAAGAATTCATTGTTTATCTTGACTTCTAGTCTATATGATTCTAAGCAGCAATTTTATACATTGACATTAACATATCCATTATTGCATACTGATTGATTCCAGAGTGGCATGCTTAAGAGACCTGATTTGACAAAACCTAAACCCTCACCTTCAATAGGAAGGTCCCCATCCTGCATGTTATTGCACATTCATGTAGAACCTGTTTGTTAGGATGTATGGAGGGATGGAGTTTGAGATGCTTGTTTTCATATGTTGGAAGTTATTTCTCGTTTCTTTTCATGAATTGATGTTATATATTCAGATATGATATAGTACTCGATAAGGTCAAACTGCACCGTCTTTACAAATTTATTGAATGATATACATTTCAGTTGTCTGAAGATTGTGCCTTCACTATCTTTTACTTTGGCAGTTCTATGTGCTGTTTTTGTTATAGATGACATTCACCATCCTTATGTCAACTAGATTGTCTTGCTGTTTCAACAGAAAGGGTTAAACTGTTTTTTTTTTTTTTTGTTTCTTTTGTATCTTTCAGGTTGTGATCACCTTAGGGACGTGTTTGGTCACATGGGTCTGAGTGACCAGGATATAGTTGCACTTTCTGGTGGTCATACACTGGTAAGTTGTTGACTGTATATTATGTGAAATGTCTTCGTTATTTTATTCTTAGTTGTTTCTTTCCTTTTCAATTCTTGTAAAACAATACAATGGTTCCGCGGAATATTTCAGGGAAGATGCCACATGGAGCGATCTGGTTTTGAGGGAGCCTGGACTTCAAATCCTCTTATTTTTGATAACTCATACTTCAAGTAAGTTTACTTCATTTTGTTAATACTGCACAAGTAAATTTGATATAAAAAAAAAAAACACTGATAACTAACTTATTGTGATTTGTTTTTTAACTTATTGTGATTTGTTTTTTAATTGCCGAAAATGATCTCTCTGTCGGCTATGACCATCTTTTAACAATCCATTTGCTTCAGTATGGAGAGAATGATTCTCGCATGTTTGCTGTAACAGGGAGCTGCTAAGTGGAGAGAAAGAAGGCCTTCTCCAGCTGCCATCTGACAAGGCTCTTCTAACTGATCCTGTTTTCCGCCCTCTTGTTGAAAAATATGCTGCTGTATGTATTCTTAGCTTCTGTGTTTTCTGCACATGCTGTGGATATTTTTAGTCACTGGAATGATTGTTTAATTCTTATGGTTGGCCTGGCTAATCGTTAATCAGGATGAGGATGCTTTCTTTGCTGATTATGCTGAAGCTCACCTGAAGCTCTCCGAGCTGGGGTATGTGTTCGTTGCATGTCAAAAGTAATTAATATAGGTTTTGGGGATACCCTAGAGATGATCTTTATGGTTTTGTGTATTGTTTTATGTGCACTTTCCAGATTTGCTGAGGCTTAAAAGATGAATCAGTGGATGCAGCGGGCTTCGATGTCTTATCTTGCAAGTAAAAGCAGATGATGGCGAGAACCATCTTTGCAATAAGATTCTAGTGGTCATAGTATATCTTATGTTAATGTTGGTGTTTGGGGAGTAGCAACCATATGTTGCTTTTGGCTGGAAACATTGGCTTGTATTTTAGTACATCGTGTTGCAATCTTCTCTATCAAGAGCATGTTATGCTGTGTTGATGTTTCAATCCTATTTCTCTCCAGTGGTATTCGTGCTTTATTTGATGCCTGAGTTTTTGTGATGCTTAATTCATGATTTTTCTGATAATATCATCTTCCTTGCAACCATCCGCTGTGTCTTGCTGATTTTAGTTTTTGAAAGTTCAAAATCCTTGGTATATTCAATGGTTAGATATTTCTTTTCAATAAATTTGGGGGAAGTTTCCTCAAAAAATTTTAATGGTTAGATGGTCTGGAGTATCACGGACCTACAGCTCCAAAGTTAAAGTTACTATGCTATTAGGAGGATGAGCACAGGCCAATGAATTCATGTGCTTTTCTTTGTTGTTAGTCAATGTAGGATTCTTATTAAACCTTGTGACGGTTCTTGTCATGGTTGGCTCCGATTCGACAGAAGGGTAGCCCACTCATTGCTTAGGTCCTATTCAATCCTATCAGGTCTTTCACTCATTGCTTAGGTCCTATTCAACCCTATCAGGTCTTTCACTCATTGCTTAGAATCCCGTAGCAAGGGGTCTGTAGCTCTGATACCATTTGTTACTAATTTATAGCTCAAAATTTAGAGCTGTTAGGAGGATTGGAACAAGCTAATCAATCCATGTGGCAATTTTTTCTGTTAGTCAATGAAGGACCATGACATAAGTCTCAAGAAACCTGTGGGAATACATGCTTCCTACACCAGAGCATGTATCTAAAGTAAAATTAGTTGCAGTACCATTATGGTGTATTCGGCTGGGTTTCTCCAAATATTTCTAGTTGCATCTAATGGCTTATGCTGAGCAGACTACTAAATTCATGGTTGTGGAATGGTTTGCAAGTTAGCATGACAACAGTGTTCAGGGCCGGCGTTGGCGCGGATGGCATTTAATATGCTTTAAAACGTCAGCTAAATTCTTCAGTTCTAAGCCTAGTAGTGTTCACAATTCTCTTCTTGACGATGCTGTTCTTCCCTCATACCACTTTATCCTTTTGCCTTTTGGTCTCGTTGACCAGCACCTAGATATGTATCTGCTGTGGCACTCGACCTCTCAGTACTTTGTTAAATCCTGGATACTATGCCTACTTTGCAAACTTGTGTTTGATCAAACTTCTGCAGTCAGTGATTTGAGATGGGTCTTGTAATATCGCCAGAGTACATCTTTCAGTAGCTCCATATTCCAGCATGACGCTGTAAAACAGATCAGAGTTTATTTACTTATCTGATCCTCGGATTTTTGGAAGAATGGTTTTGCCGGACTCTTAGATAGCATGGTAGGACATTTTATTGGTGAGCTATATGGACGTATCGGCTTACCAAAGAGAACTATAGGAATCCTTCTTCTTTTTTTTTTTTTATCATGCCCCTGCTGCCACGTCTCGATTCAGTATAAAAGTTATTTAAGTTGAATCAAGTTGACTGTGTTGATCCAATTTGTGATGTTTTCTCTTTGGGTAAGAAAGGAATTTATTAAGTACCTCTATAGAAAATGCATCCCCATACGTCCATGAGGAATATAGAGAATTATTGAGACAAAAACGTGACTCTTCCAATAGTGAATCCTACTCGGTGCAAAAGATTAGCTAAGCCATTTAAAAAGGTTTTAAATCTTCTAGAACAGAAATACTCTCAAGTCAAAACGCTTAAATAAAGGGAAACTTATGAACCTTAACGAAAACAAATCAAGATTTTCTCAAGTTTTTTTTTTTAAAAAAAAAAAAAGAAACAAGAGCTGCTAATCTCCTGCTGCCTATTCTCATCCCATCTAGATTCTAGATCAGAGCAGAGCCTAGGCCCAACGACAAACTGAGGGAAAGCAGCGGAACAGAGATGGCAACCTAGTTTTGATGACTGCTTTTATACTTCACAAGAATAAAAGGAAACTTAGCAAACGAACAAGAATTTTCTGAAATCATGTTGAGAGTTACAGATTTGATTTTTGTTACCCTGGATGGAAGACAAAACCTACATTCACTGATTAAAAAGTCAAACATCATATGCTTGCTTTGACTGAAGCAGAATCATCACATCTACAGCAGCACTAAAGGCCAAGATTACGTAATTGGTGATTTGATTTTTACAGAAAAAAAAAAGGTTTTGTGCGTTCTTTCTGCACGCTTGCAAAATTTGGTTCAAATTTTCTGAATTTCCAACCAAATCCGGATATCCCTTAGAAAAAGAAACATGAGAAGGTAAATAACAAGTTTTTGTCCACGATTACAAGTTTCTGCAACTCTCCCATTGTCCAAAATTATGATTTCCAACTCAGGAAAATTCAGAATCACTTGGGTGCACAGTATTTGGAGGATCTATCGGAGATCAGGCTGGATAAAAGAATCAACAGTAGCTCTTTGCCCAGAACTACACAAGTTCGCGGCATCTACAATCAACGAAGAACTGAAGAAAGTATCCGACTTTGTAATCCTGGGGCCTCGTTCTATTGCAATAGCCTCTTGGATCTCCTTGAGCACTTCTGATATTGATGGCCTATTTCCCGTTTGTGGGTCAATGCACTTTACTGCCACTTCAGCAATCTTCCACACGGACTGAATATCATTGTAATCGTTCTGCAACGAAGGGTCGATGATAGCCTCAATTTCTCCACTCTCATAATAAAACTTTGCCTGCAGATGAATGTCTATAGGGATTAGAGTTTTGTTGAAGAAAAGGACACCTTACAAGGCCTGGAAAAAACATGGAGAAATTTCTGTACTGTTTATGTAACATGCAGGAATAAGAAAAACTGTGCTCATCGACTGCCGAAGCTGCCCTAGGTTTAATTACTAAACAAGTATACGATCTTCATTGGCAGTAGATATAGCATAATTTGGTCCATGACAAGATGAAAGTGGATAAGTGGACTAACCCATGGGCCTATATGATAAATGTTTTCGCCAAAATTTGTGGTGGATATTGGCTCTTGACCTGAAATCAGCACCAGGAGAATAACGCCGAAACTGTAAATGTCACTCTTCTCTGTTAATTGCTGAGAGGTGCAGTACCTAGACATATTAATAATTAATCAGCAATAAAGATTGAGGGAAAAAAAATGAGAAGATCATCGACAAACTATAGCCCTATGTGCTTGTATTGCTGCCAAAAATGCTTAAGTTCCTGCAAGCAATAACCCGTGCCGAAGAATAACACTAATCCAGGCACAACCTGTGGGATGACACAAACTGACAGGATATTTGTTTTGGTGGTACAGGCAATATGGCTCATCTATTTTTAGCAAAAGGATATGATATGCTATTTATGAGGGGACAGGACCTTACACAGGATCTAAATACCCCAAAGTTCCCTTGACACCTGAAACATGAGATTCATCCACTGCAGGTTTTGAGAGACCAAAATCTGCGACCTTTGCTCTCATGTGCTTGTCAAGAAGAATGTTGCTGGTCTTCAGATCCCTATGGATGACAGCTGGAGAACAGCCTGTGTGAAGGTACTCAATCCCTGGCAAATGTTTCAGAATACTGATTAGTGTTATGTTTTATGGAAAAAGGAGATTATATTAAATTCTTAATTATTTTAATATGTAAACCTTTTGCAGCATCCTCAGCAATCTCCAGACGCTTAAGCCAGCCAATATGCCGTTCCTGAGTTAAGGTTCCTGCCAAGTTGACAAGCAGATTATTTTGTTTCTAAAACATTATCAAATAAACTAGAACGAGACTTACCATGAAGGTGCTCTTTAAAAGTTCCATTATGCATGAACTCATAAACAAGGATGTTCTTTCCTTCTTGCTGGCAGTAACCAAGAAATACTACTAGGTTCCTGTGATGTATTCTTGAAAGCAGAGAGACCTAAAATGATAGCGTCATCAGTTGCTATAAGGGGGAAAATTAAAATAAATAATTACTTCATGCCAAACTACAGAAATATCAGGGCATTCACTGTTGTCCTAAATTCTGCCTCAACAGAAAGATACAAGTAAATGCTTTAGGGTCTATAAACATTACTGTAGTATTAAAGGAGTTAGCTCTTTAAGTTGGCATCACCAACAACATCGTGTTCAATTAATGTCTGCAGTATATCCAGTTGAAGGCCAATACAAATATAAGACGATAGGTTTTGAGTATTTAAACATACAAAGGTTTTGACGGGTTGTTCTAATGTTGACTTGAGGTAAATGTTTGTCACTAGTGGCATCTCTTATGGAGTTAACAGCTGTTTATCCATGAGGATTAATAAGAGCAGCATGCTTGGACACCGAAGCAAACCTAGCTGTTTAGCGCCATATTAACAACTTCTATGTAAAATTTACTTTTCTTGATGCCTAGTAATTGAAATCTGATGCTTATGAAAACATACGACTCGCTTGCAGTGAAACATCTAAGTAACAAGGATTGAAGAACCAGTGCATGCCGACCATATACCATACCATATCTGTAGGGTACCAGCAATACTGATACGCCCCGCAGTACCAACACATGGTCCATCACCTCATTATTGCTGTGCCAGCACCAAGAAGCATACAGTATGCCAGAACAGTACCAATACAATTACTGGTGTCGGATAAAATATTGCATAAATTCATCAGACTAAAGCTCTGCATGCGAAAAGAAGTTACCTCATTTGAGAATTGTCGATTCTCCTGGTAAGAATCATTTCTAAGAACTTTGACTGCAATTTCCTTTTCATCTTTCATCTTTCCGTAATATACAGTTCCAAAACCTCCAGAACCAATTTTCTTTGAGAAGTTCTCGGTAGCTTCTTCAATGTCAGATAAGGTATACTTGTGGGCTGTTTTTGTGGCAAGTTCATTTACAGGAGAATGTGGTTTTTGAGGTGGTAGGACATTGGTAAGATCATCTGAATAGAAAAGTTCCATATTTTTATAGGTATATATTAACTGATAACCAGAACTGAAAAGATTGAGTTTTAATAAGTAATACCTTCCTTTGAAAAAAACTTCCTTCTCTTGCACACAAACAAGAAGGCAACTACAGCCATAAGCATCACAGATGCTCCAATCACAGAGCAGAGAACAATTATAATGTGATTATGTTTGTTTTTTTCCTCTCGAAGATGCATATTTCCTGAGAAACTAAACATACATGATTGAAAAAGGTTCCCAAATTAGCTCAGAACAACTTCACTGATTAAATGAATAATGAGTTGTTGGAATAGGTTAAAATACAAAAGAGATTTTCTGGGGCATATATTGAAATATTCCAGAAAACAAAGAAATGTAGCAAGAGTGCTTGGATGTGTCCGAAATCACATCTAACAATCAATATCAACCAACACAAAACACAGTGAAAGGAAACTTCATATCTATAAATAAATGTTGTATATGTTTCTTTAGCCACTGAATCTGCCTTTTATTGAGAAAAACATATTTAAAAGGTAAATATGCATTGGTCGGTTTATTTGTTTGGAAATAAAATGTGTATCTTTTGTTTATAGTTATGCTCATGCTTGTACCAACATTTCAATTTTTTTCTTTTAAAAGATATCCCCCAAAACTCCTGTAGAATTCAGAGATGTGGGGCCAAACCAAATCCTGATTCAGGAAACTTTAGTAGGTACAATATCTATAAATAAATGTTGTATATGTTTCTTTAGCCACTGAATCTGCCTTTTATTGAGAAAATCATATTTAAAAGGTAAATATGCATTGGTCGGTTTATTTGTTTGGAAATAAAATGTGTATCTTTTGTTTATAGTTATGCTCATGCTTGTACCAACATTTCAATTTTTTTCTTTTAAAAGATAGCCCCCAAAACTCCCGTAGAATTCAGAGATGTGGGGCCAAACCAAATCCTGGTTCAGGAAACTTTAGTAGGTACAATATCATTCTGAGGAAAGTCCATCATCATCTATCTAAAATTACTAGCCAAAAACAAGAGAACCTATTTTCCAAGAGCCTCTTTATATGTCTGATATTACGCAATATTTCAATTATCTCTAAATTTTTTCACAGTTTAATACTTGGATACTATGACCGGATTAAGATCAGTTCAGCCATGGCTTATGTGAAAGAAATTCTGTAACTCACTGCCTCCCAGTAGCCACACTCTGTATTTGTTGCAATATGGATGTTTTCGCAGTACTCCAATATATCAAAGCACACTGGGCAATAAGTTTCTTTTCATTCTCTTTCGTGTGTTGCTCTAAAGAAAGTAGCAGGCAATTGTACATGAGAAAGTTTTAAGTCCCCATATAAGAAGGCTGATCTGATAAATAAATTTCCAGCATAATGTATAACAAATGCTTCTGTTAATTATCAAGAAAGTATATGTTATTAGAGGGCATAATTTCTACTACAGGAAAACATAAGGGAGAAGAAAAGTAATCATGAATTAATGACTGAGATTAAGCGGAAAAATGTTTTTCGAAGCTGCAAAGCAGGCAATGATAACTGCAAAACTATGTGGAGAACTCCTGGGATATGCATGATAATCATACGGAACTGCTAAAAGCCTAAAAACCTAGCTTGCATGGTTCCAACAGGTTTCTCTGTTATTATTTTCAAGTATTTCAATATGTTTTCTATTTTTTTCATTCAGTTTGCATGTGTTTCCTCTCATGTTTTCCACCATTTCCTGTATAGAAAAAATGAGCTGAATTTGATTTTCAAATGCATTTAAGTGGTACAAGAGACGAGTTTTTGGATAGCTCCACTGGAGGGCTCTACTAGGTGATGATGGTAGAAGAGAACCTTCACATACTAAATTGTGGATGGGTTCCTTGACACTCAGATAGCAGGACCTAAGTGTCTAAAAAGAGAAAATAATCATATAGATAATGATAACACTCTCTTCAGCGCCCCCTCTCAACCCACCAATTCCCACTATACACAATGTTTTCTCTCCTAGACATTATACACGAGCCTAGCATAATAGAAAATTTCCAAATTACTTAAACATGCAATCAAAAGTTTCCAAGATAACTTTTATGTGCCCATGACATAAAATACCATAACTGACATAAAATACCATAACCATTAACATAAACTGCTGTCAGTAATCAGTTTATGACTTCATATCATATGCTTTCCAGTGTATATAGAAATTTATCAATACAATCATAACCTTATCATAAGACAGTTAGCAGGGTTTTGCATCTTGCACCTATGCAAGTGACCAAGATAGTTTTGTATAAAATAAAAGAAGTTAGGGAAAGCAAGTAAATCTATGGTGACCCCATAAATGTACCATGTATTACATACATGGTGAAGAAGTCAGAGCTATATCCTTTTACAAACACACAAACATAAAGAATTCTATGTTTCGATTATAGCTGTCGTCTGCTTTGATTCTTGTCATATCATGTTATGTTCAGAAGTATATATGAAGTTGCATGCACTATTTTGTCAATGCAGAGGAAGCAATACCCACTCAAAAACAATATTTTTGCTGAGAAGACCACGAGGCACAGTTCCAGACAGCATATTATTTTGCACATACCTGCAACAATCAATTTTGATAAAGTGATTAAGCCTCCTTTTTCATATAATGGACAGCATGATTAGAAGTACATACACAGAGACTGAAACAGAGGGGTGGGGCAAGAGAGAGAGAGGGGGAGAGAGAGAGCATCCAGAAGAAAGACACATTAATGAGTTTCATAGTGTACCGGTGGTAGAAGTACCCAAAAGTTGCCCCTCTTTTTTATTGGGGAACCATCACAAATTAATTGCCAACAATTTAACATTATTCAAAAAAAAAAAAGAATCTCAAAATTGTAAACAATTCAATTTCTTAAGGATAAAGCAATTACTTAAAGATAACCTAATGCCACTCAAATTCAAATGAATTCCATTCTTTTTAGAGAAAGCCTCAAAGTATTCTTTCAAGAGTAAATGCATAATACAATCGGTTGAGCAATATCCAGATATAAGACTTACAATTCCCTTAGGCTCGGTAGGTCCACCAATGATGAAGGCAGCTCACCAGTTAATTGATTGTTCTCAAGGTGACTACATCAAACAAAAACAAGTTTTCGCTGAGCATATTAAAAAAATTTACAGATAAAACTGCCAAATAGTTAATTTCTTACATTATCTTCAGATTTAAGCATCCGCCAAAATCGGGTATCGGACCAGTAAGCATGTTACCATCAAGCCATCTGCAATTACAGAATTGGCAATGATTATGGAAGAGGTTCATGGCAGGAAAAATATAGGTCATGAAGGTGCGCATACAACCATACACACACACACCTCTCATAAAGAAAAAAAGAACTACTCAAATCTTACAGCTCAGCTAGGCCTGAAAGATTCATCAATTCTGAAGGTATATTCCCTGTCAAATTCTTCCCTGACAAATTACTGATTTATGTACCAAATACATTAGATTGGACTTGGATAGAATATTTTAGTAAATATTGGAGATAGGTATATATATCCTACTATAGGTCAATCAAGATAAGATTCAAACTATGTAAGTTAGAATCAAGGGAAAATACATCACCTAAAACATAAAGAAATAGAAACAAGGGTACCAATTTTGTTCAATACATTGAAATTATTCTTGGCTGTGGATCTGAACTGCATTTCACCCAAGACCATGGAGTTGGTAAACATGGGTCCCCACCTTCTTGAGCCCAAATTGCAAGCAGGTAATGTGATGTAAAACCTGCCATGACAGGTGCTGCAATACCAGAAAAGATCTCCTGGTGAAGTTAATAAAAGAATACAATTCAGATGATAAAAGAACACAATTTAGACAGGTATGACAAAACGATATTCAAGCTTACCATCTTGAGAGCCATAATTTATCTGCAGGTACTTGTAGATCTCCAAAGCATTTAAGATAGGTCCCCTGGATGAGTCATTTGTTTTCACAAATGCGAAAGAGAAGACAAATGGTAGGGATATGTTATAGTATCCTGGTTCATACAACCGATACTTCCCTGGAGCATTTTCTTCAATGTTGACTGTGGGTTTACTGACATCCTTATTTCCCGGAATAGCTAACTTAAATTTCCTTGTTTCACTTGAACCAAAATTCTCGATTTCTGCAAAGTATGAGAATGCCCAACCAAACCCTGGAAAACCATCCAAGTTTAGCCGATAAGTTAAGGTTCCATTTTGACCCACTACAGCTGTCTGCATCACCTTTTGAGGTGGTCTTTCACCAGTGCTAACATCTACAGGCATTGTTGTTGATACTTTTTCAGTTCCAGGAGCAACGTCAACAAGGTAGTTTGCCCTCCTCAAAGAATCAGATTCCCATATTCTATCAAATGGATCATCTGGATACCTGAAAGAAAAACATCAGTAGAACATAAAAAACCTCGACATGCCACAACATAATGACAAAGCAAGGTGGGGAGGAGGATGTACGATGGCTAAAGCATAAACAGAACTAGAAGAAAATAATGCTACTCTCTGGATGCTTACTTTTAGAAACTTATCCAAGTCTTAAAGTGTAATCTTTTATGCTCAATTAAAATTCTTACACAATCTAAAAAAATGCTTTTTTCAGCTTAAACAGATGACAGAGATTTGACTGCCAGGTCAACCATCAGATGATAAAGATTTTCCAGAGTAAAGTTCTTCATTCAATTTGGAAGTGTTTTTTTCAGTTTTAAAGAAGATGGACCTTTGCTGTCAGGTCCATCATCATATCATAAATGTTTATTCTAGTCTGCAAGGACATTATTAGGATCCTGTATTGTATTAGTAGTCCTGTATTTACTCTATCTTGCATTTAGAAAAAATATATCTGATTTCTGAAGCTTTATATTTTCAGTTTCTTTTTTTCTTTTCTTGGTAGGCATATAATCACTTCTTTCTTCATGGGCCCACATATATCGTAAAGATTCGATGATCACTAGACTAGGCAGGAACATTTGATTGCTTCAAGTTAATCTTCAAGAGTTCTACAATATTGTGGGCAACAGATCTATGGTTATCATGAATTCTTGGATTTAAATTCGAAGAGTTCTCAGATCAAAATAAAATGAGCGAACTCTTTCCAATTCATGGGTTTTGGGGTGCATGATATGGAGCATAGACATCATATTCATAAGAGAATAGTTATGAGATTTAGAAACCTACATAGCAGTAATATTGGGCACAATTATATTACATGACTATGACAAATGAGCATTGTCTTGTTTATCATAAGCCAGCTAGGAAGCATTAACGTGACATGCCTATCAACACTCATGCGTGATTTTTTTCAGTCTAGATCTGTAGGGTAATTCTAGCGAATTTTAAGCGATGGGTGCTTTTCAAAGTAGATGCCAACGGAATGTCATGGATTTCAGATAGTACAGGACAGGTGCAGATTAATAACATCCTTAATCTTATCTTACATCTTAGGAAACCACACCCACAACATGATCATAGAAAAGCATCCACTTTGTAGTCACAAACCATTTCGGTAAAGTAGGATGATCACAGAGCATTTGCATCATCTTTTGACACATGTAAACATCGAAATCAGTTTCTTCAAGAGGGTAATGTATTAGAAACCAAAAGAAATATCCAAAAAACAGCAGTCAAGAACTGTGAAACAGATCTTAAAGCATGAATAAGGAATACCTGACAGACTCATTAGTCTCTGCACCAAAATTTATTCTTGCAGAGAGGCTCATAAAGAACTGAGCTTCAAATTCTGTGTGATAAAGTGAATTATTGAACTGTCGTAGCTCGAGGGCAGAAATAAATGGTTGTCCGGTTGTAGCATTAGATAGGCACACGCTAATTTTAGGAGAAGAAGCCAACAAAATCAACTCCTCACTTATTATGGCGTCTGCGTCATAGATAACAATGGTTGACCAATAAGTTGCCCCGATTGAGATGTCAAATTTCGGATAAACATTACTGTTATCAAAGTTCCCATACAAGAAGCTTGCTCGTACAAGATACCGAGTTCTGGTTATCACATCCAATGTGTAACAGTACTTTCTATTATCTGCAGGGAAGTAACGTACTGTTGTAAATTGTCTCCGCGTCTCATTTGGAACTGATACATTAGCTGTTCCACCAAAACTAGACTGATTGTCTGGAGTCCACTCAAGACCAAGATCATCTGTATGATTCTCTGTACCTCCACAGTCCAGACTAAAAAAACCTGCCTCATGAAGAGCATGCACATAAATTATTTCTTAAAAGAAAAAACAATGCTGCATATCTTTTATCTTTGTTCAGATACATCTAACTAGAAGCTAGTACTTATAGAGGAGGAAAAAAAAAAGCTTTCAATAAATAAATATGATTCAATGAAATAGCACTATGAGACATATGCTAAGGTGACAGGCAGACAGCATAAGAGAAAATTGAGGGGGCAAAATCAGCAGCATAGAGAATTTTAAAAAGAAGTGCGCACCTAGAGATGCCAACAACTGTTAATAACAGTCGTTGGAACCTCACCCCTATGGGCTTTCTCTTCGGGAGGTCCAGGGTTCAAACCTTAGGTTGCTAAAATAAAAATATTGAGAGAGAGAGAGAGAGAGAGAGCATATAGAGGTCATCAACTGCCTCAGTGTTATAACTTCCACTTTTACTAGAGCAAGATACACGTATTGTTGGTCAGACCACTTACGCAATTTATATTCATATGAGCTGCAAATGACAATGGAAGTGAGGCTATTCTTTTCTATATTGCATCAGAAGTGGATTTTCAATGTACTAATGATGACTTGATAGGTAAGCGAAGCTTCAAATTTTCAGAATTATTATACTTTCAGAAGAAAAATTTAGACTGCAATTTTTGCACGTCAGGGTAATAAACATTTTGTTGATTAATACTACTCAACATTCGAATATAGAACAATGATGATCCTTATTGGATTATTACTGAACAAGCACAATATCACGCCACAACACAAAGATGACAACAGAAGTCGCCAGGATAATGAAACCCGAAAAGGTGAATTATTGCGTCTATCTCTAACTATCATGAACTTATAAGTTATAACAAGATGTCGACATCACAACCAAATTACATGCAAAGAAATGTTCGATCAACTTGTGTTCACGAGGACACACTAAAAGTCCAGAGCAGTAATCCTTACCCACATCCACCAGCAGATCCAACTACAAATAATGCATACAGTGTATTGAAAGAAAAGAAAAAAAAATAATAATCTTATAGAATAATTCACTGTAACATACCTGGCATCTGAGCATTAGAAACGGAGAAAAGAAACAGATGGAGGAAGAGGAAGTGGAGATTATTCCCCATTTATGGAGAGCCAAAGCTCCTTGACTTAGTCCGAGATCATGAGATTTGAGTTACAGAGGCATCCGCACTCTGCTGTAGTGTTGGCAGAAAACAATAGAGTGAAAAGAAAAAGGCTGCAAACTGAAAAAGGAGTCGGAAGTGGGAAGGAGATCGACTCCCCGCGAGGCGAGAAGGCCCCTTTCCCTTTATAAAAGCAAAAGGGCACGTGGCGCCCGCACACCGATGGCCCTGGATTTTCTCTCACAGGACGGTGACCGGATAAGATCCTCCCCGGCCGAGTCTCGCTCTGGCTTCGGGCCTTCCAGCTGCTTCTATTTTTGCCGGAGTCTAGCCACTCACAAGGTTAGCTCACCGCTCCCGGCCTCGGGAGTAGTACGTGGTTGATTGGGGATTCCTTTGATAATTTAATTTTTTAATAGTTTGGAGTCATTACGGTGGATAGGGTCAATAGGGTGGCTCTCAAGTCCAATTTACAAGTTGTCCTTCTTTTTTTTTTTACTCGATGGAAGGTTGGTTCTTTTTATTCTCGTGCCGATTTGCCTATCTTTAAGATCTTCCACCTCATGACACCTACATTCTAATTTCTTTTTAGCCGTTCCAGCAACTCCATTGATCTAATTGGCACATCAAGTTGACCGATCCAGTATAAATCCAAACTTCTGGGTTACAATATGTTTTTCTGGTGAAAGTTATTCTTTTTGGATGACCAGAACAGTTGAGTCCAACTAAGATATCTCAACTCAACCAGAGTAAAAATAGATCTACCCAATTAGGTCAAAAAAAAAAAAAGCCACTTCGTCCGAACTGAGAAATTCGAATCTATGACCTCAAGCGAAAAAAAGGAAAAAAAAAAGGTAAAGAGGGGTGTGACAAATGAGGCATTGTGGAGTTCATGGGCAAATTATGAAGGTTTACCATATAGAATTCTTAGCTGCAAGCATCATTTTACAAATAAAGAATGTTCATCAACTTAGTAAATCAAATTACTTTGCTGCTAATCTAAATTAACTACCAATTTTCCGAGGATGCATGGGATATTCTACTTTCGATGACTCCCGTCACTTGTTTCAATTTCTTCTACCAAGGGTAGCCAGCGTGTAAGATGCAGAACAATTCAAAATCTCTTGTGCCACTCCATTCTCTTCTCGTGCATTCTTCTCCTTATTGAGCATTTATTTTTCTATTGCAATTAACCAAATTAAGTCATTATTGGGTGTGTGTGTGTGTGTGTGTGTGTGTGTGTAATCTTCATCTCACATTATTAAACTCCTAGGGCTATTAGTTGAGCTTCAACCTCACTTAACCCTGTAGGTTTCCTCAATGTCCTCACTTTTGGCTATAGGTAACAGTGGAACCTCTGGGTTCACAGTTTATTGGAGTTACTGGCTTCCAGCAAAGATGAGATGGGCCTTTCTGGATTGAACATTTGAACAGCTATAAAGTAAAAAGTATCACATGAACAATATCCTGGCAGCTTGCCCCCACAAAGAACAAGAAGAGAGAACATGAGGTGGACCAGGGAGGAGAGAGCATGAAGAGAACGGCTTCCTTCTAGGTTAAGTTTCATAAATGTGAGGTCATCTACTTATGAATCCGATTTAGATATTTATTTAACTTTGTCATTAGGTCTCAAGAGTTTGGTTAATTGATGTTGCTACTATGAAAAAAAGATTGCACTTTGATGGATCTGCAGAACTTTGGCTACCATCCATGGCTTTTTGTGAGTGCCTTTAATAGGGTGGCATCTTGTTATGCGAAGAAACTCCAAAGCCAAGCAGTTCTTGTTGGGCCACTCCTGCTGCACTCCTTTAAGGACAATCATCCAATTATTGGAGAAGAAGGGACTCTTGATAACAATTTATTGTCCTTCGTTATGCGCTCCACCAAGCCTAGGACTCCTTTGCTTCATGTAAACTTTGCAGCCCTCACTTTTTCTCAGTGCCACATAACACATCTTATTTGGAGTTCACTGCATTAAGTTTCTGCAGCCAATTTCTCTGAAGCCAGATTGAAACAGCACAGAATCAAATTTTCTTGGAAATGCCAGGGGGAAGTTCATGCAGCTCTGCACTAAGTGCAGCAAAGAAAAGAAGTAATCCCAACAGTGGAACAAGCTAAATGTTGGCAGAGTACTGGATTACTAAAACTAGACGGAGTATGGTGGAAAAGAAACAAGTCTTTTGAAACAAGCTAATTTTGCAGCCATCTTGAAGACTTATATTGTCTTGAGGAATTTATAATAAGCTAATTTTTGATGAACAAGCTAATAGGTCTTTTGAAACAAGTCCTGAGGACTTTATATTATCAACACCATCTTATTTTTTTTTTTTTTCTTTCAGCTTTTGACATCTCCGATCCTTCATCAGAGTTGTCTGAACATCTAGAATGAGAACTTCTGATGGGACCTGGTATTCTGGTGCTGGTATGATGGCACCATAGAGGACGAGAACTTAAACGTAGTATATGGCATCACATACACATATTTAAGCTTGGCAGAACAGCTAAAAGGCTTAATCCAATAAAATCAGTAATGCTTTTGTTTGGCACCATAAGACATAAATCAGGTAATATCGAAATGTGCTGAATGAAATTGAAGATTCCTCAGGAAACTGCAATATCATACTACGAGATTCAGAAAATGAGAGAAGATAAACTAAAATTTTGAACATTTCGATATTGAACATATTTTTGATACAAACACACTCAGGTATACATAATGTTGTCTCACAAATACATTGACATGCAACTCAGATGTTATATGTGCACAAATAAATAACTTCCTCATGCACACCCAAATACAAAATAAAAATCTGAATATTTCAACCGCCAAAGTCTTCAGGCTCTCATATATTTACAAAAGCATTCAAATCAGAAAGTTAGGAATGATAATTTTTTTTTTTCAGTGGCCAGAGTCTGAGTTGAGTGCTAGAGCTTCCCTGTATATCAACTCTTTCATTTGCTCCTCACTTAAGGCATTTTGCTCGAAGTCGAAGGAGAAAGGTTCCATACAAACAGGTTCATCAGCAATGTCATGTAACCTTTCAAGGTATGGATGAGAGAGTGCCTCTTCGACTGCAGAAGCATAAGCAAAAAGAATTAGAATGACAACAGGAAGCAATGGATCAACTTTTAAGCAGTCAATAAGTTATATCCTCCCCAAGTATTGTAAGCAGATGTGATTCACAAAAAGGAACCCATATGAAGAAGACAGTGTAATGGACCTAAGATAGTCCCACTACAATCACACTCGACGAAGAGTTATTACTCACTAGATGGAAAAGGCATAGATATAATTTCACAGTAAAAGAATCCTCCTAAATTGTATTATCATAGCAAGTATTAAAGTGGTTCTCTTTTTTCTGGAGAAGCTTGCATGTGCCATAGTAATAAAATAATCTTCAAAAAAAGAAGCTTGCCTCTTGCAATATAATTTCCGGTTCTCCCAAAGCACACAAAACATATTGGTTGGGCCATCTCTCCTAGGTTCCTTGATACTACTCTTTGGAAGCAATATAACTAATATTTACGAGCATAGACATTACTTCCAATCTTATCAATTAGTCATCGGCCAATAAATCGCTGAAAGAGGGGTCTGAATTTCTGATCTTGTGATAAACAGCTATATACCATTGGCAGTGAGTATATAAGCAATCAAAATGACAGCTAGCATTGATAAGCTTTTATTTTCAGAACAGGGTGCTGAGCCTGAATGTGGTTTTCTATAGGTACCAAAACATTTAAGAAAGTCAGTCATTAGATTTGACTCTTAGGCTAATCATTCAATAAAGCTAGCCAAAAGTACACTGTAACTCACAACAAGAAGAAGATGGAACCTTTTTCTTCCATTCCCTAGATTCTTTTTTATCTCTAATTATTTACTTAAAACTATACCTGAAATATGACCAAGTCTTCTCCCTTGTTTCTTTCTTGGTTCTTGCAATTGGGGAAATTAACAAATATAGCACTAAAAACCTCTTAAAGATGAAGAAAAAGAAAATACCTGTAACTCTTTTGGAGGGATTGAATGTCAACATTTTTTCCACAAGATCAATTGCAGCTGGATGAACATGGGGAAATAGACTTGTAAATGGTTGACGAGGATACTGGGGTAGATGCCTCATATACCTTCTTGCATCTTCACTCCGTAGAAATCCAAGCTCCGCTTCAGTGGGTGTGCCAATGCACTGAAAGATTAAAAGATGTGTCGTAAGCATCAGCACTAGAAACAAGTACTCGAACTGTCAAATTATTAACTCCTTTTTATCTTAATATATTTTTCACATTCATGAAGTCTCACTAACTGGTAGTTATATTACCTCTGTAATTAAACGCATCTGATGCATGTGGTCCCGTCCAGGAAACAGTGGTTTCCTATTCATTAGCTCCATAAAAATGCAGCCTACAGACCATATATCAATGGAAGCAGTATAGTCTGTTGAATTCAGCAGCAATTCTGGTGCTCTGTACCACCTAGTAACTACGTACTCGGTCATATTTTCATTTTCTGATGTAGGACGTGCAAGACCAAAATCACATATTTTTAGATCACAGTTCGCATTAAGCAGAAGATTGCTGGGCTTCAGATCTCGATGAATCACATTCGCTGAATGTATATATTTCAAACCACGAAGGATCTGATACAGAAAGTACTGAATGATTGGCCAGTAGGAAGCCATTCATCAGTTGTCAGGGATTAGACTTGCAAATGAAACTGATTTTCTGTGTATAAAATGGAGAAACGTGGACCAGAACTACTACCTGACAATGCTCCTCTGATAATTCTTGATTGGAGCGAATTATATGATGGAGGTCAGTGTCCATAAGCTCAGTTGCAACATACACATCATTAAATGCCTGGGGGATAGGTGGTGGGATTACATCTCGTATTCCTATAACCTGCAAGTAACAGCATTCAATCAAGATAAGAATCAAGTAAAAGTGGTGTGAATATTTCATCTTCAAAATAAAAATTGAAAAAAAAATAACTTAGGTGATGCAATATCAAAAAAAAAAACTTTAATCTATTATTGAAAATTTTGCTGATTCCAGCAGGTCTTAAAATTCTGCAAAATGAGTCATGATTTAGGCATTTTTCTAGCTGAATTTGAACCACAACATGAAGCTTTTAACTAACATCTCAACTTGCATGTGTCTAAAGAATATTGGAAACAAAAAATGATTTGAGTTGTACTCCATCTGAATTTTTTTAATCCAGATATCAAGTTTTAAGTATCTGTTAAACTGATAAGAGCACATAGTTGCTAATTCAGCTTGTATGTACAAAGGTTGCCAGCATCTTGATATGACTGTTAAACTTATATTTCCAGTAACTTGGATGGAAAATGAAATTGCTCTAGTTCTTAATATTAGAAACTGTTTGATCATTTGCCAAAAAAACCTTAGCATGACATGAAGGAAGGTTAACTAGCGCACACCTCTTAGAAATACCCAGCGAATTTTTACTGTATCTTGAGAGAGACGATCATTGTGTGTCAGGCAATGAAAACAAAACAACTAGTTACAAAACAAATGATTCTAGCTCCCAGCACACTAGATGTTTGTGCAGTAACAGTCAAATGAAATCCTAGGCAAACCAAAAGCTAAATCCAGATTAAACAGCCATCAGATTTAGCTCTCAAATACTATTGTCATGAGAGGACAAAGTACTTAATTTCACCATATCCCCATTTTCAAATAGGTGGTGTCAATGATGGGACTTAAGCAGGAGACAGGTCAAGTCTAAGAAATTGCAACATGCCGACCATTTTTCTGAGCTTAATTGAGCTATCCTGATTGTCATTGAAATGCCAAATTTTTTATCTTTGAGTACTCTAATTAAACAACTTCCTACATCTAACAAACTACTTCTATAGTCAAAATACGCTAGTAGCAGGAGTTGATGATGACCATACAATATAAAAGCTTACATAGACAAAGGCCTTGAATTTATAATTTGAATGCTTCAGGAGATCTTGCACTCGAGAAGCATACATGATAAATTAGATAGATTTACACTTTAGGTTTTATCAGTTTTTCTCGGTGGGTTGAATCATTCAATACGCATGTTGTCCATGATGTCAGATTCTCTTGTTCCTTTTTCTCGCTTGGAAGGAAGTTCGTGACGTCAGATTCTTCATGCAGCTCCATCAATCATGCTACTATAATCACATACAGAGAAAAATCAAATAAGCTATCGTATAATAAATTCAATACCAAGGACTAGATTAGACTGATTTTCTCAGGGGGAGGGAGGATTAAGCTGGACAAGTCCTCGAGCACCAGAACTGTACTTAGAACACGGAAACAAGAATGAAGCTTTGAGCAATTCGCTCTATGCAAAGCAACAAAATTTAACACACAAAAAAAAAAAGATAAGAGGAAAAACAAAAGTTTTGTGCTTTATGAACACTACAGGATCCTTGGGGACACAATCCGATGACAAAGTTCCTCACAAAATAACTATATGCTGATAGAATTGGCAATCAAGGAAGGCAAATCCAGCGATTATGTAAAACTAAAAGATCTAGAAAAGTGGCTGCAGCGATCGCGTACATTCTCATGGTCCAAATGTCTCAGGAGCTTGATTTCGCGAAGGGTCCGCTTTGCATCCATGTGGTTATCAAATGCGTTGGCGATCTTCTTGATTGCAACCATCTCTCCTGTCTCCGAATTCATCACCGAACTACAAAACAAACACCCAGAAAAAATTTCAAAGTCAGCACGGTTTACAGATCACACGGTGAAACGATCCAAATTGGATCAGCATCAAGAGCTATTTGGCTCCACAATAATCAACTCTAGCTCATCAGAAGCTATCAATTCTTTTCCGATTATAATTCTTGCTTTGGTAAAAGTAAAACAAATAAGAAGAATTCACGAGAAAAATGAGAGAGAGAGAGAGAGAGAACGCGTACCAAACGATCCCGTATGCGCCCCTTCCAATGGGCATCACGGGAGGCTGATACTTGGCAGTGATCTCAAACAAATTGTTGAATATGTTGTACTGAAGATATCGGCCTCCATGCGTCACCACCACCGGGAACTCAGTCGCCGGAGCTCCGTCCATCTCTCCCGATCTTTTTTCCGGGGGGGGCAGAGAAAAAATAAAGGAAACAAGACTAACTGGATCTTACGTTGTGATGCAAAGGGGGAGTTTGGGGTATTTATGGGGGATTCCTGACTTTCTACTTTTTATTTTTTCCGGGAAGGCTCCGTGAAGGCAAGGGGAAGGTCGTTGGGAGGGGGCGCGTGGACGGCTGAGATCGCCGCCTCCCCAGGATCAGCGGCAAGAAGTCCACTTCCCTCTTAGACGCGTGTTCAATGAGTAGTTATTGCTCGTAGCAAAAAAAAAAAAAAGAGTAGTTATTGCCTACGGCAGCCAATCAGGATCGATTTCTACGAACCTCATCCATCAACCACGCACTCGGTATATGATGATAAAAACCAACGGTCATGATTGACGGCGTTCGCGGCCACCCTCGTGCACGCGGTGTGGGCGACAATTCCTCGCATTCAACGGTGATGATAATTGATCGCTATCTGCCTTTCTGATGCTTTTTTTTTCTTTTTTCTTTTTTCATTTTTTTTAAACAAAGGCAGCTCAATGCTTCTTTTTTTTTCTTTCCGTCTCGAGAAAAATAACGCATGACTTAAATTTTTGTTTTTCTTATTAAAAAAATATGGCGGCCGGAATGAGCTGGCCCCGAGATAACCCCTTGCGCAACGTGGAATGGCAGGTGAAAGCTTATATAATTTGTGACAAAGTAGCCGCAAATCTACACGAAATATATATATATATATATAATACCATTACAAATATGTACTCCTGTCTTCATCTTGATATAGAGGCCGCTTCAAGAAAGGTAGAAGGCTATGGCCTATGAGATCAGAAAGCAGATATTTAAGTGAAGAAGGTAAATGTAAAAATTGAAAAGTGAAATCCATTGTGGAAAGCAAAATCCAAGATAAAATCTACAAGCGATCGCAGGTGCATCAAATCTTATGTAGTGCTAAGATTTTTATCATCATAGCAATTGATTGAAAGATGCCTTGCAGGTTCCAATTGGGTTAAGCAGAAGGCTTCCACGAAACAAAAACCTTCAATAGACAAAGTCAGTTACTTGAATTAATTTGATACTTTTTTTGTCATGGCTCGCGGGTGGCGCTGAGAGTACATAAAATCTACGTCAGCCTACAGTCATCACAAGATTGCACTGGGAGCCGATGATTATTTGGAGCAAACTTAGCAATATATAGCGTATGGCCCGTTCCGAGGTCATGCCTCATAAGATTCTCGAGTGAATGTACGAAGAACTAAGATTGGTTCAAGCAAAGGTCTGACAGTTCTAGCTACTAATCTACTGTGCCCAATTTAAATGATTTAGCTACGTCCAAATCAAATGCATATCAACTTGATGAGAGGATTTAATGGATGGAATGGACTCAATCAAATCTCAAATCCTAAGCTAATTCGCTGCAAATCTAGGTCACGACAGACTTGGTCTCTCTCTCCCTCCCTCTCTCTATTTTAATAAATCTCATTTATTTCTGACCGTAAACACTATAAAGTTACATTTGGTCGAGGGGTTTATTTTGTAAGGGTTAATACAAGTGTCTACACCATAGAGTAGCTTATGTTTTAGCATTTGATTGGAGGGATGAATAAAGGAGTAAATGAATGCATCGGTTCTTGAGACTAATCGGATGAATTTATTCTCCTACCTGTGGGTACAGCTACAGAGGAGATGAAGGTGGAATTGTAATCGGGAAGGATAAATTCTCCCTATGGATGAAATAACCTTTATGCTATCAATCTGGCAAATAAAACTTTGGTCTTTTGAAATATTGAGTTGAATAATTCCCTAATTGGGAGGATAACTTTGCATTATCCTAACTACTAAATGCAAATATGTCACCGGCTTCAATCTAGCATAACGTTTTTAAAGTCAGACTAGATAACCGATTTAATCAAAAATTTCTTTTTTAAATAAATATATATAATTATAATATTATACCGGCCCAACATATTAACTGGGGGATCGGATTGCTTGCCGGTTTCCTCTCCGTTGAGGTTCTAAAAATATTGGTCCGGCAGGGCATGTTAAGTCCTGTAACGGCGATTGAAATGATAGAATACACGTGTCCGCTGGCCACGGCGTTGACAGCAAAATATGACACGGTTTGTTCGGCCAAACAATTTCACACGGTTTCCAGCCGGCGCGTCATTCAACTCGCGGTGGAGTTTGACCGAAGCCCCGAGCCGGCCGGCCAGTCCTTGACGCGTTGGCAAGTCAAGTCTCCCTTCCACGATGACCATTGTTTCAGGTACAAAACAAGGGATACAAATCTTGTGAGCACGGGTTTCTTGGGCAGAATACTATACCGGTTTTGTTGCAGATTTCTATTGGTCTTGTGCCGGAAATGGGCTCGAAGGACCCGAGCTGACCTGACTCTGTTTAACTTTATATGACCAGAAACGATGATGCAAGTGCTTGCTTTTGGAAATAATTTTTTCCACATGAGGAAGAATTATTGTCTCTTTTCAACTTCGAGAAATAAAAATAATAAATTTGTAGGCCTGATCCTGGATCAACATTTTTATATTGCAAGGATATGTATAAAAAACCCCTAAATTATAATCTCCATTAAATATTTTATCATCAAAAAAAAAACTCCATTAAATATTTAGTCCAGATATATAGTTTTATAACTTGACATACGGATACCTTCCATCAAAATGTCAATCGCACCCTTTTTTTGTTTTGAAAAAAAAAAGTTGTGCCGGTTGTATCTTAATTTATGAAAGCAATATCGCATACAATTGAGCTATTTTCATCAAAAGCTGCCTTTATTTTGTAGAAACATATTTAATTGTAAAAAAAAGCGAAAAAAAGAGAAAATGGGGTTGATGCAAATCATAAATTATTGCAACATGACTTTTTTTTTAAAGTAAATCCATTAGACAAGGGTCATTCAGATGTTGAGCCTGTATCATTTCATGTCATAGATTTACACACTATGCTTCTGATTTTGGGCAAGGAGTCTAGTCTATCATACCATTTCTTAAGTTGCATAAATGGTGCAAAAACCATGGAATGATTAGTTAAAAGTAAACTATAGTAACTTTTAAAATACTGTCCCTTTTAAAGGATGAGAGGGAGAGAGAGTAATGTACATTGGGGCTAGGAAAATCATTTCCTTTTTGTGTACGCTTTCTCTCTTGTTCATATGCTGTGTAAGCCTGTTTATGCATTAACTTAGAAGTTTGGCAAGAAAATATGGCTTAGTTGCAACAACCATTTATAAGGTGTACTCTGTAAGATTTTATTCATACTTTGGTATGGCTCATGTTCATCTAGCAATCCATATTATACAGTTCCTATGAAAGTTGTTCCAAGAATCTAAGGTACTGGTCCTCAATTATTCAAATAGTTGTGAAGATAGACTTCACATCCAGGGCAATAAATAATGGAAACAATCAAGTTGGATTATTGGCCATAGTTGTCCAACCAATCCTCCTCGATTTAATATTTTTCTGTAGACCAACTATCGAGATGAGTGCACGATGAATAGATCATATAGCAAGGAGATGAGATGATTGAAAGAGTGCATGGCCACTTGGTGTATGCGATGTAGGGTATAATTTCTTGTATATGGAACAATATGCCACATGGGACCCATACAATTACGGTTGTTGCGTCGTATATAGATGTTCATGACCAATCAACTGGCCTTCTCTAGTTCAACAGTGTGCTGGAGATGATATGAACTCAACTGGTCAAGGACTACTTAAGCTCAGGGCTTTTAGCATGGAAAGAGACATGGGTAATTGCATGATACAAGAAAATATATAATCACTTGCTATGAATCTAGCTTTTAGAAGTGAACCCAATAGGTAGTGAGTTGCTTAGCCAAGCTACCAAGTTTTGGTTTTGCTTGAGCTCGACAATAGCATGGACCAAAATCGAAGCTTACGTCGAGCTATAGTTAATCACGCCTAAACATATTGTATGTGTGGGAGTTTAAGCCACTCCAAGAGTAGCTTGGTGGCATAATAAGTTCATACCTCCAAACTCTCTCAATATTGATTAAAAGAATATATTCACAAATTGACATGGCAAGAGTGTAATAAGTCTTAAATCCAAATTGATAAGATCATTTATCTAATATAATTCGCTAATATGTGGTGGGAGTGCGTGTGCAGCTTTACGGTTTTGGTCATACTAAAAACCTCATAAACATAAGGATTGTTGGTTAGGTCCTTATATACTAAAAGTACAAATAAGCTGAACAACTTATGAGTTACTGGAGTTCGACTCGAATCCAAACTCAAGTTCACTCAACTATTATTATGCTCAAATCGAGCTCGAGTAGCTCCAATAATTTTTCGAGTCAAACTCGAATAGCAAAATATTCGATTTGAAGACTCACGAGCCTAGTCATATATATATATATATATATTATTTATAATATATATCACCAATTAATATTTTAAAATATAAAATTATGTTATATTTTATTTTACTATATTCTT
>JAOXJJ010000627.1:2394598-2411636 GCA_025769935.1 Phoenix roebelenii
TGTCTAGGGGTTCACAAATGTAGTTGTAGATGAGTTTTGGGAAGTTGAGGGTATATATTAGTGTTTGAGCCATTGGTACTGGACTTCAGTCTTTGCATGGACAAAGGAAATTCTAGAACAAACTCAGTATTAGGGTATCTTCTTACTTGAATATTTTAGCTTGAGAGAGAGATATGAATGGAGAAGGAGAAATTTTTAGGTCATAGATTTTTGTAGAAGTAGATGTGTTAATTTTATATAAGTGAGGTATTGAAGAAGGAATACTAATACATAGCAGATACTGATCAAATAAAGTTCATCAAGAATGATATAATACAGTTTCTATTGAAAGATGGTGAGATTAAGAAAGACTTAATATTTATTTACATAAGTAATTGCTTGACGAATCTCTTAGAGGAAAATATAAGAGGAGCCAAAATCAGGATGACTTATATGTGTCACCATTCAATTCATGTAAATAATCCAACTTTAGAGGCACCTTTTTAAGTAGGCAAAAAGGGGTGCGGCATGAAGGGTTGACACGGTGCCAATTGTTTAGGGAAGAATAATCATTGAAAGATTGGGTTATCATGGTAAAACAGATTATCTAGTTAAATATTGAAAGTAAGTACCATGGTGAACAACTAAACAAGTATCTAAGTACCCTTTTGTAACTGCAAGGGCAACATACAAAATCACACTAAATATTAAGGTATTAAACTTGAGCCACATTTCAAAGTTGTGGGAGGATGTGATGGAATATCATATGATAACCATAAACGCAACCTTTAAGTTTTATCTACACAATATGGATTTTGGCCTTATGTTTTTTTTCCTTTAATCTTAATTTTAGGCTGCATCTTGTGTTATTGCAAGCTTTTCCAGGTCCTTCATAACCAGTCAATCTATGTTAACTTGGGTCCTCCCATTTATCTAGATAACATGGTGATGGTATGATGGATGAAAGAAAATGATGTTTTTTGAAAAACCAATTCGAGTTTATTCCAGAACAATCACCTTTCAAGTCTACATTTTAGTCTTGGTAGTTGATGGAAAGATAAGGAAATTTATAAAGCATTTACTGGTGTAGGATAGGGTAGATGCAAAGCAAAGTGTTTATATTTAGAAATTATAAAGACTTCTCACAGAACACCCAACTAGTTTTAAGTGGCATTTTCTGAAAACAAATTCTCCCAATCACATGCATATGTTGGAGGAATGGGGGGGGGGGGAGGGGCAGAGGCGAGGAAGGGACCGCATGTTTCATATAATTAATAAAACATACCACCCTAAATACCAAATTAAACATTTTCTATATTTTTTTAATGTAGATATTTTTAATCTTTGGCATGTCCTTAATTTCTCCTGAAATTTTTGATTTACAAATTTTTACCATTGGTGAATAATCCTCAGATTTGTTACGCTCCTTGACTTGATTATTTAAGCATGATCTGGTTGTTGAAGATCCGAGGATATATCTAGATTTCTGATATCCAACAACTCTTAGAATGGTGAGGAACTTTGGATTTTCAAGAAGCTTAAGACAATCTAAACTTCTATTGTAGTTGTCCAGCCTTTTATGTTGTCTATGCAGGAATTAAACTATCCTTCAATTTTTTTTTTCAATACGACGTCATATTATTATTATTTTTTTACCCATTATGCAACAGTTTTTGTTTAATTGTATTCTTTCGATTGAAGTTGTATTTTTTCGTTTTTTGTATTATTTCTATTGAACTTTTCTTTTGTCATCCTAGGTTTATGGGCAAGGAGATATGATGTGTTTAAGAAGCGCAGGATCTACTCCTTCCAGTTAACACAGTTTGAGGAACAAATAGTTGACTCAATGGTCAAAAAGGTGAGAGTATCTTCGTGTATGGAAGATTGCTGTATATCCAGAATAGTATCTTTTTTTTTTTGCAAAATTCAGAACCTTGGTCAAGGAATGTATAGAAAGTTGTTACACAATCATGTAGGAAGCATTACTTTTGTTTTCCTTTTTTTAATGTTCAAAAATTTATCTCTTTCCTCTCCATTTGGCTTTTGATCTATTATCCATGTGAATCATAAAACAAATTTTATGAAATGCAAATTTTTAATAGTTTATCTTCTAATGACCTCATTCTGTGCGAGGAAAAAAGATGACATTTCTTTGTTAACAACAGTCTTGTCAAAGGCATGCCTGAAGCATGCCTAGGTGCAAGGTGCAGGCAAAGCCCAGCCAAACCACCTTGTGTAGCCCAAGGTGAAGTCCATTTGCTTAAGCGCTAAAATGGCATGACTTTTTTGTACATTGAGAAAATTCTAGGCATAGAAAAAAGCATGACTCATCATTTTTGAATTTCAGCCACTTGATCATGATGATTAGCCAAAAGGAAAAAGATGAATGCCAGATTTAGAGGCACTGATGCTCCTTGTCTAGCGGATTCCAACTAACTCTTCTTCTTCTCCAGCGGATCTAGGACTCTGACCAGCTTCTCCACTCTCTGATAAGTCTTTCTCTGCTACCCTGCTGCTCCTCCTCCTCCTTTTCTTCATCTTCTTCTTTTCTTCTCTTCTCCTCTTTCTCGTCTTCTTCACTGCTAGCGCTCCTAGTCCTTTTTATCCTCCTCCTCTGTTGCCATGTTGCTGCGGGTGCTCCTGTTGCTTCTCCTCCTCCGCTATCCTGCTGTAGGTTCTTCTTTGCTGGTGCTACTGCTCCTCCTCCTTGTTGTTGGTGCTGCTGTTGGTCCTCATGCTCCTCCTTCTCATCCTCTTCTTCTTTGCATTCCTGCTGCCAATGCTGTGCGACTACTCCTGTTGGCGGAGGCCTGAGGGGCCGAGTCAACGTTGGCGGAGGCCTGAAGGGCCGAGTCAGTCCTGCCGCTTGCAAACGTGGGTGCGCTGGAGGAGTAAGGTGGGTTATACCATTAGGGGGTTCCTGAACCCACTGGTAAGGCCTTGTCAGAGTCCGGAGTCGGGCGAGGGTTGGTCGGAGTCGACTCATGGCGCTATGGGCCCCTGCGCTAGTTTAAGGAAATAAAGTTGCGCCTTCACTAACACCTGCGGGTTTTGGTGTAATGGTAGCGCTTAATCCTGACAATTGGTATCAGAGCCATAGGTCTCGAGTTCAAAACCCATGCATCACGTTGGGGGAGGGGATTGTTGGCGGAGGCCTGAGGGGCCGAGTCAACGTTGGCGGAGGCTTGAAGGGCCGAGTCAGTCCTGCCGCCTGCCAACGTGGATGCGCTGGAGGAGAGGGTGGGTTATACCATTATGGGGTCACTGAACCCACTGGTGAGGCCCTGTCGGAGTCCAGAGTCCGGAGTCGGGCGAGGCTTGGTCGGAGTCAACTCGTGGCGCTATGGGCCCCTGCGCTAGTTTAAGGAAATAAAGTTGCGCCTTCATTAACACCTGCAAGTTTTGGTGTAATGGTAGCGCTTGATCCTGACAACTTTTTTCTTCTTCTTTTCTTTACTTCTTCTCTTTCTTTTCTTCCTTTGCTGCTGGTGCTCCTCCTTTCCTCCTCCTCTTTAAGCATGATAACAAAACCATTGTCAATTATCCGTACTGACATCTCTTATTTTCTATGGTGAGTGATTACATTATAGGTGTACTACTTTGATTCGAGAAATACACTTACAATGTTGGAAATTTGCCAGAAACATAAAGGAAGCAATCTTAGTATGAAAAATTGTGGAGATGTTAAAGTGATACATGCTTAAGTTCTTTCTGAAGTTGCATTATTAAACTTTAGGCAATTATGTCAACCATTGTTTCTCGTCATGAATGAAGTTCCTTATCCTTTTGTTTGATGACATCTATTTATGCCCCCTCTACCTAAACGGACATATGATACCTTGTAATCGCACTAGAACCAAAATTCCTATGGTAATGAACTATTAAACAGAATATGTTGGATACTACTGAAATCATTTGTACTAATATGTTCCAGGAATAGGAATTTCAGTATAAATGCATCACACATGGTACAAATTAGAGGGCAACAAGCCATGCACATGAAATAGACCTTCTGATTCTTCCGTGAACTGTTGTTATAGAAGTGCTCCATAGTATAGTTCAGTTAGCATGCTTTTTTCTTTTGTTGTTGGACCCATTATCAGTAAAAGCATTTGACAGTATATGTTTTGCATATTAATGAAACTGAAGCCAGTCTGCAGGACACCATTTATAAATAAACTATGGAACATTCTTTTTGACTATATCCTATGAATTGCATTGTACTAGTTCTTTAACTAATACACACATCCAATCAAATAGTATCATCCTTGCTATAATAGTGGCAGAATAGAATTGATAGATGGATGGTAGAACTGTGAATATGGAGATCAGGATTATGATTGAAGAAGAATTCAAGTTGCATTTATACAGTAACAGGAGAATTGATTGAGATTGTGTGGTCATTTGATATATAGATTAAGCCAACAAGACTTGTTTGGTTCAAGCTCAACTTGATAAGTTTACTACTCAATTACTAGAATTGCTGTGGTAACTTGTGTTTACCAATTGCCAAATATGTATTGCTTCCATTGAAGGGTTCCACGAGATGTTTTTGCTTGTGAGTGGAAGCAATGATGAAAATGCCGAACTTTGTCGATAATTTCAGTCTTTAGGGATACATTACCCAATCAATGTTCTTGGTACCTGCTTCGATGATATGCTCTCACTCTACATCGTTGCACAAAGAATGGAGGCCATATTCAATGGTAACTTCACTGAGATGTATGGGTCAATTGGAATAATGAATATTCAATGAAATTCATGCTTGTGCTTCTTGTCAGGCCAAGACCACAATTTCATTCTTGAAATAATGCCATGGTTAGCATAGGTCATTGTTGGCCTTTCTCACTTACAGCACAAAGCTCAAATCACTTGAATTATTTGCTATTAATTTTTAACATGATACGGTACCAAATCTATATAATAGCTCCAATTCCTGTGTTGCCCCTTTGGGTTGTCTTGCCTGCTCCTCCCCCTTCTCTATTGTCTTTGCCTCTTCTCTCCTTCCTCTCCTATATGACTATATCTGCAGCAACATTAAAACGCACCACCCCAAAACCCCCTTCACCCCACAACCCACCCCCCCACACCAACTCCAAGTCCCAACCTCTATATTTGATGCACAGTTATGAGATGACTGGGCCAACTTAAAGTTAGGGCTTGGATTGACATGTTGATTCTAGGGTTGGACTTGCTTCCAGATTATGTTGAAACCGGTCTTGGTGTAGGGGTGGTCTAAGTCTAAGCCAGCCAATTACAAGCCATACTCAGGGAAGGATATCAGATTATATAAATTATAGATGTAATTTGGCACCTGATAAGTTGGTCTTGTTATTACTAACAATCAGGTGTGGATATGAAAAACTAGACGCACGTCTTTATTGGTTTTAAGTATTTCTGAAGACACGCCTCATCTTGATGTTTTGCATCATATTTGAACTTGAAGGATGAGAGCAACTGTATGAATCAATATGGTGTATTGCCAGATTGGAACTTCCCCGACTCGCTGCATAATATTTAATATATTATGTTTCATTTTTTTGAAGTATTTATTACCTTTTTAAAAAAGAAACTCCATGTTTGGGCTTCCTTGACCTGTAGGCAGCCACCTAATGGCACTAGGTGGCCCTTTGGCGGCTGTTTACTTCCTGCCATTTTTCAAATATTAATTAGTGTGAAACATGATTTTTATAAGATTAAGGTTGAGTATTGCCAAATCCAAAAACAATAACTTGATACTTTAAATCTATAGCAGTTAATATTTAAACCAATGACCTAGGCACATTGTGCACCTAAAATATATGCTTCTATCATGTATAACCTCGTGGGGAAACTATAAATTACAAATTCCCATGCTAAGTGGATTAAAAGACAACAATAGAAAAATTCAGTTTATTTTCAGAAATAGGGATGGAATGATTTGTAGAAAGAGAAATTGTAGTTAAAAAGAGTATTGAGGGGATAAAAATAAAATATTTTAGAAAATCAAAGTAAACATTTGAAAAAGGGATTGTAATAGTGGACCTAAACCTGCATCATAACAATTAAATATTGCATGGAACTCACTCAAATCTAACACATTATCACCCTTTTCAGTATATCATGAGCATAATTAGGATTTTGCCTAGGGTTGCAAGTGAATCAGGTACGTTTACATCTTCAATAACCTAACTATATGCCTGGACTTGGTATGGGTTCACAATTTTGACTTGAAGGCAGTTCGGTATCTTTTTTCAGGGTTCTTCTGATTATGTCTTGTTTCACGCATAGATCCAAGTTTTCACTAATATCTGTTGGGTCTAATCAAGTCCAATTTGGTTTCCGTCTAGTCCAATTCTGCTTGATCACTATCCTCTTTGGGTCATTTTCTGGGACTCATTCTCCATCATGGGTCAATCTGTTTTGCGTATGATTGGGTTCTATGTAGCCCACTTGTACCCTAGCTTCTGTGGGAGGTTGGATCTGAATATCGTCAAGCTCTTGGAGAGAGAATCTATGCAAGAGTCCAGTTAATGGTTTATAGGAAGCTGCTCTGGTTACTGTTAGGATTTTCAGCTGTTGTGGTGCAGGATTGATTGTTAATCACCTGTTAAAAACCAATTAGGTAGTATAATGATCATTAGGTTCCTGTTAGTTGTTTCGAGGTTTGAAAATGGATGTTGCTTATATGACACGGTAATATCCAAAGAGCAAGTTGTCATTGATTGATTATAGGCAGCTCAATATTCATTCGCTTGTGGTTGATTAGAAAAGCAGTCTGATCACCTACATGACTCAAGACAATATTTTAATCTCTTTTCAGCTAATCAGCTGTCAACTTTTTCGCTACACATTATATTGATTTTGTGCTAACGAAACTTGGAATTTAAGCTTAACGAGAATTATCTTAACTAAAATATTTCTTATCATGAGGCTGGATTTCAGTTTTTTATTGTTATTTTCATATAATATAACCAACTTTTTTCTTTTAGTTGAAGTATTATTTGATTGCTAAAATATATATAATGGGTCCTTTCTGCCTTTTTCAAGGGTTTGATTTGTTGGTGCATATGCCCTTTTTCAATCTAGATGAATCAAAGCCCTCTGCAGCACAAGAAAGTTCCACCACAGTTCCCTATCCAAATGAGTTTCTGTATTTGATACAGTATGCCAAAATATATGATCATTATTAAGCATTGGAATTTATGAATTCAAAACTATGTAAACCAAAGGCATAGTAGTTGTACTACTCACTAGTTCAAATTGATAAATTGCTGCTGCATCAAAGCTATTTAGGATGGATCCTTCACAGCTTGATACTTAACATTGTTTAGTAGTATTATTATTATTATTTTAAGGAGAATGTGGTGTGATGAGCCATAGTGGTTCTCTTTTGCCCAGATGTTTGATATTATTGCATCGGCATTATTCCTTTTCCATTTATCTGGGGTGGAAACGGATATATGGCGGTTAATTTCTTCTTGACTGGTTGCGTTGAGCCGGTCTGCTGATTCCATAATTGCTGCAGATGCTGAAATCCTCCATCCTTTACTTGTCAGAAGGATCCAATGCTCTTGTTCTTAAACTTAACTTTGTGTGTTTTTGTCGAATCTGAGACATTTGTGTATGTTTCTAGAAGATTTTTCATACATTAATTTAGGTCGTGCATCAAAATCAACCAGTCAATTGAGGCTTTCTTTGCTTGCCTTGGGAGTTGTGCATGGTTGTGATAATGCAGCACTATTATTAGTACAATAGATTATTAGAAGATTGCAGTGTTTACATTGCTTCAACCACCAGAAAGTATAATTTGTCAACTCAGAATCAAAACATCGGGCCACTGCCCCTTTTTTTGAATGCCAAATGGATTGGCATCTTCCACAAGAAATTTATACGCACACATCATGGTGGCTATGATGGAATGGAAATGTTTTATTGATAGGTGGAACCAGGTCCACTTGACTCTTGGAGTGATTAATTTGAACAATTGGTGGTGCCAAACTGCCTGCCCTACAGTTACAGTAATACTAATATAGAACAGAACAATCTCGAGTGTATGATCTACTATTGATTGAGGGACCCGTTTGCCATGACCTTTTAGAGCTTTAGTCATGGGGTCTGTTTTTTGATCTGCCAGCCGACTATGATGCTGCTGTCAATCCTCATGGCCCTTGTTATCATTCCTCATGGTCCTTCTTAATGAGTTATCGTGGAGGAATCATTACTCTTTAATGATTGCCGATGATCTAATGACCTTGTAGATCTTGGGTTTTGAGTGCCAAATCGGTTGTCAGAAAGTGGCAGAGCAAAGCATGCTAATAGACGCGCAGAGAAAAATTGACTGCTGTGGTGACTCTGTTTTCCTATTGTATTGCCAATGTGCCATATTTGTCCGGCACCTAATGGTCGAGTTTCCCCGGATTTTGTCCATCGGTAGTGTTTCCATCCTGAGCTCTGAGAGTAGTTGAGGAGCGATGGAAGGATTGGGCCCCGTCGGCTCGTAGTGTTCATCGATGCATGGATGTGGGTCAAATGGGAAGGTTGGATCTCATAAACGGCCCTATTGGGAGGCTATTGGTTTTTGCAGGTTTGCAGAGCCTGCAAGGTTAAACCATGCCCGGAATGTGAATTTGACACTGGTCTTTTGTGAGTGGAATTTGATCCTGGCTCAGTCGCTATGCTTGTGGGCGGAATTTGACACTGGTTTTTGTGAGAGAATCAAAGTTTATTTCTAGGAGATCCGTATGGTTGCCCTATGCGTTGTGCGGTTGTGCTCGTGGATTGGATGCCAGTCTCTACTTTTCATGAGCAAAGAAGTCTTAACTTCTGGACTCTTTGGTGTATTATTTTGGTTGGGAAGTAAGGGAATGTGGTGATGATGATATTAGATCCTTTTACCCGTCAATCTTGCAACAAACGAACAAATCGTTCAGACTCTTCTGTGCCTGGGGCTCTACAATCAAAGAACAGCATGCCCATTTTTTTTTATTTTATTTTGGTTAGAAGCATACCTAATTGATATGTAAGCTTGAAAGCATATTATTTGTAACATGCATACCTCTGGTGACTGAGCAGTCTGCATACAAGGATCAAGGATCTATCAGTTCTCGCCATTGCAGATATATAGACATTCAGAAGTGCGAGACTTTTTGCAATGAATACATCTATGAATTGTATATCAAATAGTTAATGGCATGAGGCTTACTGAAATATATATGCAGCCGTATATACCAGGTGAGCATGGACAGGTTAATTCGTTTTTTTTTTATATACATAAAAATGACAAATTTGTAGCTAGCTATACAAGGATGGCTGGGATATTTTTCATGTTTTGAGTATAAGTTTATACATGCGAGGGTTCTGGTAGGTAGGGTCCGAAAGGTTTGGGGTGGCTGTGATGAATGCTGCTTTTAATTAATCCATGACACAATACTCTCCTTAATTTCCAATTATCCCGGTCATAAATCAATTGATGACGAATACAGACGCATGAACAATCTCGATTCTTGCGGCCCTACACAATGGATTCTGTGGTTCTCGATGCGTATAGGTGTTTAAACATCTTCTTTGGATATAATTTATCATGTTCTTTATAAAGATAGCTTGAGCTTCAAGTCTATTTTATAAATGTACTTGATTCAAGACGAATCCATGATTTGATTGACAACTACTTCAAAAAATGTTACCTGACCTCTGAGTGATCGCACGGTACCAATTTTCTTGCTGTGCCGACTTGGGCCTACGTGCACTTAGTCAACAATGGTCCAACCCAACCGCCTCTCTGTCTAAATAAGGGACCCAAAAAAGAAAACAAACAGCCTTAACAGCTGTCGCAAAGAAAAAGGCATCCAATGGTGCTTCGTGTAGTAGGATGCATGTGCTGTGTTCCTGCATGCAAGTATTCAGAAGCTTATCCCTTCCCTTTTAACAGCATCGGAGCTGCAAACATGCATGTAGCTGATAGAGAGAAGTTTCATTAGTTCATAAGATGCATAGGCGAGTTCTGCTTACAGGTGCCCGGATTGGGTCGTAGTGAGATTTTTCTCACGAACCCGTGTTATGATTTTTGCCCAAAAACTAATGACAAAGCAATGACCTCTATAAAAACTTATTCCGTGCGTAAAAGATCCGGTATCTCGTGTCATGGAAATGGTTCTTCGTTTGCAAATTCAGTTATCTCAGTACCCGATGTTTAGGTGATATTTGTCAGACTGTGGTTTGCCATTCCATTCTACTTTCGAAAGGTGCGTGCCTGAAAAGAGCCTGTCTCTCTCTCTCTCTCTCTCTTCACGCCAACCATCCATCCATCCATCCATCCATCAGGGTTGGCAGTCCTTAAGAAAAAACCAAAGACAACCCGTCGGGGCTGTGACTTACCTCGTACGTTACATAAGTAAACAGTGGTGCCCATCCTCAGAATTCCGACGCATCCAGAACTTGTCCGTTATCCCTCCCTCCCCATCTCCACAACCGACCTCTGCGGCCAGCCGACAAACCCAGGCCGGCCGCGCTCGCCCCCCTGATGACGCCCCCCGTCACGCGCTCCTCCAGGCGTCGTGCACGCCCTCCTCGTCACCCTCTCCTTCACCAAACCCCAAAACGGGGCGCGCGGTTCCAACCGTCCGCTTCCTCTCGGCTCTCACGGAGTTCAGAGTCCGGACACTCTCTGCGGGCCCCCACCATTCGCTCCTCTTCTTCCATTCTACGTTCCTTTCTTCCCTTTCTTTCTCTGTTTTCTCAAAAAAAAACACGAAAGAGAGAAAGAAATGGCTCGGAGCCCAAAATATTCCGTCACCTCAGGCCGCGGTCGGCTGCCACGTTACGATCGTTAAGCGGGCCCCACTTGACCCACCTCATCACCGACAGAAGACGTGGATTGGGTTGGAGGTAGCCTCCCCCGGTCCCCACCAGGCCATCTCCCTCCATCCCTTCCTCCCGCTCCCCGCGCTCGACCTAACTGCCTGCTTCCGGTCTCTCGCGTCCTCCTCTGATCCGTTGTCGCAACTCGTCTTTTCGGATCGTTGCCCGACTCCGATCATCACTCACCAGAAGCGTCGGATCCGGGGGTTCTGCTTCTAGTAAATCAGACCGTTGGAACCGTCATCCATCCATCACAAGGGGTGCACCGACGGGACAGCACGAGTTGGAGCTCCACCGTAAGGATGAAGAGACGAGCTGGGGGCGTAGAAACTGGAAACTACTAAACTAGGAGCTAGAAAGAGAAAGCAAAAGCAGACGTACTCTCCTCGCTGCCCCCTCCTGTCGTTCTTCACCAACCGCTGTGCTAACCTTTGACGGACCCCACCGTATTTGACCGGTCAACACGATGCTCACGGTCATCTTATTCTAAAATAAAACCTGATCTCGCGATCAAAAAGGAGATCTCAGGAGCACGGATCAGATGGCTGGGAGGACGGGACCGCGCGGGAGGGATTGATTTCCGGCGGTCATCGCGAGATCATGTGATAGGATTTCCGCTAAATAAACCGCCGAGTTGCGGTCGCGGCGATTAATCGTCAGGCGGGGCCCACGTGGCATTGTTGCGCTCCACGCCGAGGTGGACCCCGGCCTTGCCCTTTCCCTCTTAATGAATCCGTTGCAGATTCGCTCGAATTTTCCATGCTTTCTCTGCGTGCAAGCCAAACACATCGATCGTTTTGTACGGCAACTAATAATTTCTCTCCCTCTTTCCGCTCTCTCTCTCTCTCTCTCTCTCTCTCTCTCTCTCTCTCTGCCTCTCTCTCCCTCCTAGTTTTTTTTTTCCTTAAAAATTTTGCTGGAGGGAGACGGGGGCTCAGTTTTTCTCTCGGGCTTTGCATGAGCCTCTTCTTAGTCTTCTATATATACCCGTAGAGTCTTCCAAGAGATTTTGTTTGCATGGATGGAGATTTCTAATGGAGACCACCAGGTAATTAATTACAAACAAGCCCCTGATATTCGATCTCCTTTCTCTTTCTTTACTCTTACTTTGCTTGATTTTTTTGAAGTTGCTTAAAGGGGTTCCTCTAGCTGAGTTGCCCAAAAGTATGGATTTTGTATATGAGGGTTTTGTTTGCTGTTGGTAATTAATCATTGATTTCTTTTCGAGGAAGAGAAGTGGAATGGAGGGATCTATTATGTCTTGCTTCTGGAGCTCTTTTGCGATGTGGGATCTTATAAGGTTTTGTAGAATTGGAGCTGACCTACAGTTTTCTAGTTGAGCAGCAGTGAAAAGGGCGTCCTTCTTCTTCTGATTCTTCTTTTTTAAAATGATTTCTTCATTTCTTTTTTACTGATTTTTAGAGTGCCATCTCACCCAAATCTGTACTCCTACTGTGCTTGATTTTTTCTTGTCCAAAGGATATTTCTACTTGAGATGCCCACAACTAGAGATGTCCTCTATGATGCTTTTCTCTTTTTCTCTCAGTTCTTTGTGTTGAAGAAAATAAGAAAATCATCTCTTTCTTCGAAAACTCTTTCTGTGATGTAAGATCTCAAGTTTAAAGAAATGGAACTTCCACAGCTTCCAATTTTTCCAAGAAATATGGTGGAGATGCCATCACCAGGGTTTGAAACCCTGGACCTCTTCCAAGTGGAGAGGAATGGCAGCCAGCTTAACTAAAATAGCTTGGCCTCCACTGCTTGAATAATAGAGAGGAAGTTTTTGTTCTTTCTATAATTCGGTGTTTATACTCGCACAAATTTTGCCAAATAAAACTAAAAAAACTCTTCTAAGTGATAGATCTCCTGTGGGATCTGATCAGCTAAAGAAAGATTTTTATATAAAAAAAAACATTTTGATCATAGTTATACTAACTTGCTACCTTTCAATTTTGCAAGTTTTCCCCCCTAGACTCTCAAACCATCTACAATTTGTACATTCAAAGAAAAGAAACATCTAAGCAACAATTCCAGCTGAAACTTATTGGATGTTTTTGAATCCAAGTCACATCATATTTCTGAATTTAATTTCATGTGTTCTTAATTGATTAATTCTCTTGATATGTATGGGTGGTGAGATCTCTCACAGGTCATGGCAACGCTTCCCTTAGAAGAAGTTCTTGCTGGGTGCCCCAAGACACAGCAGCAGCAGCAGCAGCAGCAAGAGAGGAAGCCGAGGCCTCAGCCAGAGCAAAACCTTAAGTGCCCAAGATGTGACTCCACCAACACCAAGTTCTGCTACTACAACAACTACAGCCTCTCCCAGCCCAGATACTTCTGTAAGGGCTGCAGGAGGTACTGGACCAAAGGAGGCTCCCTTAGAAATGTCCCAGTTGGGGGTGGCTGCCGGAAGAACAAGAGGTCCTCCTCCTCTACATCAAAGAGGGCCCAAGATCAAGCCCTCGCAACCAACTCCAAGCCACCACTACCCACTCTCCTCCGACCTCCCCTTTCCTATGACCCCAGCGACCTCTCCTTAGCCTTTGCCAGGCTCCACAAGCCACCCACCGCATGCCAGTTAGGGCTGGATGACCATGACCCGTTTCTTCTAGGAAACCCTAACACTTACCCTGGTCATATCCCCGCAGCAACTCCAGGTTTCCTTGACATTCTAAGGGGTGGGCTCCTTGACACCGCAACCACCACCAGTGGCTTCCACAATCTCTACTATGGCTTTGGGGGTCATGGTAGTGTGGAGCAGGTAGAGGATAGTGTTGCTGGGGAGGAGGCCGTGCTGCCCTTTGATGGAGGTCTAAGTGGTGCAACCACAACGACAGCTTCAAGCACTCCAACAGCTAGCCAAGGGTCTTGCAGAGCTGCGGATGGAGGGGAGAGCAAGGTGTTTATGGGTCTGCAATGGCAGGTTGGTACGGAAGGCAACATGGCAGCTATGGACCCTGGAAGAGACTACTGGAATGGAGGCGGTTCCTCTTGGCCTGGTCTCATCAACAGCTCGCTGATGTAGAGAGGTAAACATAGATTGATAGGTAGACAGTTATTTTCTCCTTCAAAATGGCAGTGTCTTAGTAGCCATATTTGGAAACATTCTAGTTCTATCTTCATCCCTTTGTATCGGTTTTTATGTTTTGCTTTCTTTCTTTGTTGTTATTTCCTTTGGTTTTTCCGTTGGGCTTTCCTTTTGAGTGGTTATTGGGCAATTCTATACTAAAACATCAAGATTGTTTTCTAACCAAGGAATGGATGGGGGTGATGGAATGGTGCATGCTCTTCATGCCTCTTTTTTTTGGCAAGGGAAGAGGTGGTACTTCCTTTCTAGGTTTTTGGGTGGAACGGAATGGATCTTTGCAGGAGTTTTTGAAGAATTGAGGGGGACGAGGAGCAGCGGTGGACTGGTGCTCTTCCCAACAAATTCCCTTATCTTCATGATTGCCGCTCTCACTGGGGGCATCTCGTTTGGTCTCTCCAGAAAGAGACAAAAGATTTCAATAGTAAAGCGTCGAATATTAATAATGAGCCTAATCTAAGCTTTCTATGAAGTGACACGGATTCTCGGGGAGGCAGTCTCCACGCCCAGCAACAAAATCCTAGTTAGATTTCCCTTAGATTTGGGGTATATTTTGTCTGCAATGGTGTGATCTCCAATGCACCCGATCGAAGGCACGGTGCTTAGCAATGTGGTATTGGGAGGGGAATATGAGCATGTGCATGCCAACCAGCTTGCATGCAGCGATGGTGTCCGCATACACATCCCACCACTGCCTTTGAAGGCCTCCATTGCTATAGTGCTTGTGCTACAAGATGTCAGAGCTGGAGCAACTCAAAAGCATCCAAAGACTAGAGATCTCAGTGGTACCATGCGTGATAAAGACATGCGTGTCTTTTCTATTCAAAGACGTCATTGAATTGAAATGGAGAGGATTTGATGGAATGGGAGCTCTGGGGGCTCTTTCCTTTCCTTTTTTTTTTTTTTCCTTCCCTGGGCGAGGGAGCACCAGAGTTGAAGAAGGGCATGGACTAGTTGCTCCTGCTTGTCGAATTTAATGGGACAGTGCAGAACAAGGGTACACTAAGTCAAAAAGATAAGTCGGTATCGGTGCAGCATGTACACCAAGAGGCGTAATACTGACGTGACTTTGTACGAATATCCAGTACAATGGATTCGTTTTGCCTTTATAATGCTCAGATCTCCAGCCAGAATAAGTTACGTAATAGAGGAATAGCAAGAACCTATAGCTGGTTTTTTTAGATTTTTTACCCTTTTGTACAATTCTGGAATGACGATTCCATCTTTATCCAAAAAAAAAAAAGATGATTCCAACCGGTGCACTGCAGTTAAGAGTAGATTCCACCTACACTAGCCCAGGAAGTAGAGATGACGTACTGGGACATCGCTGGTGCCCGTGCAGAGAGATGCAACGTCCCGGTTTGGTGTTGAGACTCACGAGAATACCGAAGAGTGGCTTCTCGCCTTCGCATTAACCTATTGCATGCAGAGAGAAAGCTTGAACCCGAAGAATAAGTTCTCTTTTGGTCTTTTGGCTTGGTTGTTTAGGCTATAGCTTTTTTTTCCCCCCATAGACCTTGGGAGCTGGCTGCTTTTCATAAGACCTGCTTTAAGGAGGGGAAAAAATAGTTAATCCATAGTTAAAAGTAAGTTCTTTTAATCAAATGCCCCTCTTATGTTTAACCTATTTTGCATAAATTTGTCTTATATTATCAATTTTGCTACTCATATGCAGCCAAGCAATGTTAATTTATACAACACGATAGTTCTACCTATGCTTGCTAGGACGTATGTTTAACTCGGACCTGCCTCAGCGGTTCACAAATTTTCTTATGGCGGATGCTGCTGGTTGTAACTATTCTAGAGCTTTATACAAAAGCCGCTCGAAAAAAAAAGAAAACTAGAAAGCTCATCCTTGATGAAACATTACGCGGTTGGTGGTCCCATGTAAAGAAATGGTTAGCCATATATCCTATAGCTATATATGCTCAGTTCCAATGCTTGTTATGTGTGTGGATGCAAGTTAATTGCTAGGTTTCATCCTTGGATTGCACTGAGCACGTCTGACGCTGAAGGCAATGCTGATGCATGTTGCGGCCATTTACTTGTAGGTGGAGAACGCATGCAACTCCTGCATTTGAAGCCTTCTTCCATGGATTCCAAAATGCCTTGCAGATCAGTTGTCATCATGCTTTATCATCATGTTTCCATTTCACTGGCATCAAAGAGGAAGCAGGAATGTTGGATCAAGAGCAAGGCTTTGGGATGTCTGATAGACTCCTTGAAAAGTGCAGAACACCACAGATACCTCCATTGATCAGTTGGTGCAAAATAAGCTGCTCTTGTTAATTTAGATCCAGTCAGCGTGATCTTCCCTGGAATATCGATCAAGTTTTTAATCCTAAATCCTCTGCAAGCACATCTAAGTCGTGCGACTTTGCAGTGATAAAGCGAGAGATTTTGTATTAAGTACGTAAAGGAATATCATGAAAATATGTGTGAAAAAAAGAAGTCATGGAACTTGAAGATCCCCAAAAGTAGTAAGCAGTCCAAGTGAATTAAGATCATGATCATCTTATGGCGTATTAATTTGTCGAAAAGATATCCCCGGCCATGCACGTGCATCAGTCCTTCTTGACTTCTCCATTGCTCCTACTGGTTTATGTGGTCCTATTGGTGTCACCCAAGGCTTGAACAGCGATGTACTGCTATAAGGGAAAGTATTCCTATCACTATAGAAACCCCAAGGTTGAAATAAGTCATCTGTAACTCATCTACAAGAGGTAGATCTACTCTTTTTTTTATCAAAAGGATCGATATATAGTAGCTCTACTTGCAGAGAAGAATAGACAGAACGATCACATCATACAATATAGAATGGTTCAAAGCATGGCAGTATGGATGACATTAGATTACAAGATGTTGTTTTTTGCTATCATGCATCAAGCCCTGTAGATCAGATTACAGTCATTCTGGCAAGAAAGGGGTTGAGGCCTCTGAAATGTCTTCGTCTTTGCCACAGTGAGCAACACATGCCTATTGGCATTTTCAGTGCCTGTTATTAATTAAATCCCATACACCAACAAAAACATTTCAAAACCCCAGCTAATTGGATGTGAACTGTTGCTGGAAATTGGACCCGGGGGTGACCACTCGGCCGAGGGGGAGGAGCTCCGGTGCGAGTCGGTGGGCGGC
>JAOXJJ010000627.1:2411736-2435415 GCA_025769935.1 Phoenix roebelenii
GTAGGCAAAGTGTCCGTCATGGTCGTACACGCTGGTCGTCGAGAATGACGGGGCGTACGGTGAGAGAATGCGACAGGAAGAGCACTCGGTAGCCCTCTGCTCGGAGGGACGCTCGGTAGCCCTCTGCTCGGAGGGACGCTCGGTTACAACTTTTCCCCCAACAGGAACCATGACAGGTTCCACACTCCATGCATCTATGCGTAGGTTACTGGCTAATTTATATATCTGAGCTATATGTGCCAAGACGCCTAAACATACCAAAATAATTAACCCCATGAGCAGCTCAGTCTGCATAATTTTGCTTATTCACATTAGTTGTCTTGTTAGACTGTTTTCTGGTGGAATGGCTTGTTGGACTTTAACAACAATTAAGGTCACAACTAACACTGATCTCTATCCTTGATACAGTGCTCATACTGGCTCAGCAATAACATCATGAACATTAACACCTTATGTTTATCTGAGATGGCATAACTCCAGACTCGATCTGACTTCTAGTAGACTGCATGCATGTCAAGAATAAGTAGGAGGACAAAGTGTATTCCTTAATTACCAAGTACTCATCATGTATCATTTGCAAATTGATAGAGCGCCTTTCGCTAGTTTGTTAGAAAAAACATTGTTTCTTCTATTACAATGTTGAAAAAGTCCCTGCGCCAAGCAATCTTATGTATAGAGTCCTCTCTCTCAAAAAAAGTAAAATCCCATGCATGTAATCTCTAGATTTTGTAATTTGTCCAAGGAACACTTATTTTGCTGGAACAAGCTAGGAATTCACTGAATCAGATTTTAGTGCCACCTGTATCTTAGTAACTGCAGCCTTTTCAGGAACAATGTTCCATCATTATGATGCTTAGACAGCAATAAATAGATAACCACATTATTGCTTCCTACCACTCCAAAAGTACATTTTTGAGCTGCCAGCCCTGAATATGGTTTAAATAGTTCAGACAACAACTGAAGCATTTCAAGGAAAAAAATATCAAAATTTAAGCATGCACAATCATTGTGATGATTTGTTAATTGAACTGCTTTAAGAAGTATATAACATAATGTAATCAAAGATCGATCAGGGTGCAAAGTTGCTATCGGATAATTATCGTAAACTAATCTAATCTCATAGGAAATCCATGCATCAGAATTTAATTTGCATTCTAAATAGCTCAGAGACTCATTAATTGGTTCAATAGGCTTGGCCTCTATGGGCCTAGTAGCCATAAAATTTGAAACAATCCGCCATGGTCTCTAAAGTTGTTGCCTTATACAGCTATACTTTTTATTTTCATAAATAATTTTTGAGTTTTTTTTGCATGAATACCTTTCTAAAAATTTAAATTTAAATGAATACTCTCTTAAATTTCAATTTATTTTTATACCCTCATAAAATACTGTTTTTGCATAAATATCCCTAATACAATGGTTCTTCTAACATCATTAACAAAAACTATATTTATTTTAATTAAAAATAAAATAAAATTTTGAAATTATTTTTTTATCTCTCATTGCGATCGTCTTATAAATGTTTGTATTTGCATATGTACCCATTAAAAATATTTTAATTATTTTAATTTAAAATTATTAATTTTTTAATGGCGTTAGATGATGTAGGTACATATACAAATAATATAAAAAAAGAAAGAATAGCAATATAAGTATTTTACGAAAATATGTATATAAATATTAATTATGAAAAGGTATTCATGTAAAATTAGATATTTAGAAAAATATTTATGTAAAAAAAGCTGATAATTTTTGATCGGATAAGTTTACCTTTAGATCATTCCAGACCCATTGAAAAATTTAAATATTTCCTTTTCCCGCTCCGCCTCATTTTCCTTTTAGCGATATTTTTTTAGCAATTGATAAGCACACTCCCCGTTTTAAGTTTTCGTCCACTGTGTACGCTCCCCTTGGGGGCCTTGACAGTAACTTCAACACTCAAGTTTTTGGCAGACGGGCACATGCGATGGGAAAATGGGGGTGAATATAATAACCGCCCTGACATCTCATTACTTAGCAATGGAAAATAAAAACTGCCCCAATTTCTCTCGTTCTCCCATTTATCTTCTTCTTCTTTTCTCCTAAAAATCCCTGGAAATGTCGATCGGGAGTTTATCTTTTTATTTATTGGAGATCGACTCAAAAGAACTATGGAGAGTCTTCCTCTCATCGACGTCTTCTCGGAGGACGATCCCCTCATCTCCGCGTCCTTACAATGCCGCTCCAGATTTGCCCTCCTTAGATACTTGTACATCTCGTTCTTTGTTTTTTACTCCCATTTCGGCAGGATTTTGTGGCGTTTGATGGGCAATGCACTTTTTTCCTTGTATTATTTTTCTTGAGTTTTGGGGGGCAAGAATTGAGATTTAGGGTTTCTTGGTTCCTTTCTAGACATGGATTGGCGCGATCCGCTTTGTTCCTGCGTTTTGTTCTTGCGCTTCGATGAGGTTTGGATAAGGGGGAGACTTTGTATCGAATGTTTGGTTTCCTTCTGGTCCTTTTTGAAGTTTAAGCATGTGCAAATTGTCTGCGAAGGGAATCGATTTGGTTCTTGATGCGTGATTCTATTGGTTCGATCAAGAATTTGGTTGCAAAATGGAAAGTAAATAGTATCCATAGAGTTTTTCGGACCACAAGAATCCATGATTGTTTGTAACGATGTTTGGAAGTTATTATATCTCATAACGAACGAAACTTATAATATTCCATCTATACTGAAGTTCACCATTGCGTTGAACTGCTGAAACTCTCCCTGCAGTCATGTCCTCTATGGGACTACCTCACTTGTATTGCAAATTTGTTATAGGATTTAGCTGCGTGATGACTCATTGGCTTGACCTTCAGGCAGATTACTCAATGAAATGACTTTCCTTGCACACGGAAAAGTCTCAATATTATATTCCCATGCAAGACAAAATTTTGGCATTTTATACAGTTAACTTGTTGCATTTATCAATTATATAGTTCATTTCCCAATTCGGCTTTTGATTGTACGTTACAATTTTTATTAGGTTATGTATTGTGTAGTTTTATCATTTTTTTGGATATATGTGGTGTGAAAAAATTAGACATCAGAAATATGAGCTCAATAAAGTTGATGAGCATGTGTTTCCTTCCATTTAAACATTTCAGTTATTTAAAATTCATAACATGGTTGTGCATGATCATTTTATCCTTTATTGTATAATCAACACTTGGAGTTGTCATGACCGGCTAACCAATCCATTGTTTTTTATGTAATATGTGAGAGGCATGCTGATCCTTAAGCCTCCATACTGTTCTCATGCTTCAATTGGTGGAACAATTCTGGTCTAAGTCTGTAAAGCTTTCAGCATTGGTATGTAATCTTTGACCCCACGATGCAACTTCAAAAAGGAATCTTGGATTCCTCCTGCAGCGTATGGAGATATGGTTATACCTGGCTTTGCTTCAAATGTTCAAAGATCTGCTAGAATTTATGTATCTTGCTTCTTGCATGGCTATCAAAGTACATGCCTGTCGGTGCCTATTGAAGTTTTTTCTTTTGTTTTTGACATGTCAGTGAGCCAAAATAACACCCCTTGTATACTACCAATAAACTGGGTTTCTTTTTAAGCATCACAGGATTTTGTTAACAAGTTCAATGAACATAAAGACCAATTGATGCGTAAACATTCATACATCTAGACTCTAGGAATGCTGTCTTTACATGATTAGTGTATAATCTAGTGCCACACCTCCTCTTAGATTCTTCTTGCTTCCTAAGCCGTCAACAAGAATTTTGTTTTAAGAGTTGGTTGTTGTATGTCTGAGCCACCTTTGAATTTTCTTGTTCTATGAAGATGCTACCGATAATATAATTCTTTGATTTTCTGTTTGGTCTATTATCTATCCAACATAGAATACATCAATTCCTAATTATGTGTTCCCCCAGTAATCAAATGCCCATGATTCGACTTTGAGAAATGATAAGTATCCGTTGCTCGCAGCTGTATATGTAATTTATATGCTAAACTAGCTTAAGCTCCATTCAGCGAAATTGATCTTAGATATGCAAAGTGCCCTGTGCTATCATTTGTGAGAATGTATTAATTCATGAGTGTAGATGCTCATGCCTAGCTATGTATATCCGAGGGTGCACTTAACTGCTAACAATCTCACGGGCTCAGTGGTAAAGTTCTCGTAGGATCTAATTGCATGACATATACTGAACTGCTGAATTTAAAGTGTCACATAAACACGGACACCATGAAGAAAGCTAATCAGCTGTTTTTCACTACAAATTCTCAGATGATTCATGTAACACGCATCGCAAGAGCATGTATCTGTATGTATCAGTGAAGATTCTTCAGAAATTTGTATAATTTCTGAGCCAGATAGTGGAGACAACTCTAGAAGATGCACTAATAGTAGCTCTAGTGCTAAATGCATCAAACCCTTAGGACTTTGAATGCCGACTCCCATGGTTGTATGTTTTGATTCTGTCAGTCCAAAAAACAGTTATCTGTTCGACATTGTCCTCTGCCTATTTTGCGTTTTTCAATTTATACACAGCTTCTAACTTGATAAGTATTTTGGGATTTCCAGGAGACTCGTCCCTTGTGCTCGATGTTGAGACATTTTCAGAGGCTGGCCAATTTCAAAGCATGTTTAGAAGTACCACTGGTATCAGTAGCCCTGTTGGGGTAAACAAACTGAACCCCAGTAAGCTTTGATTATTATGACCTGCAGCGTCCACAAAGTTTGATCCTTCGCACATCGAATTGACAATCTTGTCTTCTGTTCATAACCATGGAGCCTGAATCACCTACGTGTCTGCAACAACTATCAAAACATTCAGAATTAGGTGGCACTACGAGATGCAAAAAGTCATGTCTTGTGCCCTGATGTTGCCATGATTTGCCTCCTTGTCCGAGCAAAGAAAGCCTCTCTAAGGTAAGCAAAGGCAGTGTGGCTGATACATCTGAATTCGGTCGGTTATCCAATCCAGGTGCTGGAGAGCAAGCCAATCATGACCATTCAAAGTTTATAACTGCATTTCCAATCGCAACTGAATCTGTAATAACTAATGGTAAAAGATGGTGTGTAATAGTAAAATGAAGACATATAATAGTAATAAAGGAGAGCCATATGGAAAGTGACTTCTATTCAGTTACCCGAAGCATGGAGAAGAAAATTTGTTTTCTGTTGATAAAACCGAAGTCTGGGGCAAAAACTTGCCGGCTAAGAATCTGAAGCTGCCAACTGTAGGACTCACGGAGGAAAAGGTCTGGATGTTTGCTTCCTCGTTTGTGCTCTTGAAAGCAGTCCACCGGGGCATTGTTTGACCTTGCAACTCGTGTTGTGGATAGTATCTGAAGGAGAACTCTACATGCTCAAACCGTGGGAATCTGACTCAAATTTGAAGGAACATTTTTCATTTTTTAGGGCATACCTTTAATTCCATTCTGTTCTGCGACTTGCTGGTGTTAATTTTATGAAACTTAGGATTCTAGAAGCCAGGTGGTTCTCTCTCGCTAAAGCGTTAGTCTGCAGCACTCTGGGTACTGTGCTTTTATTCTGAAAATATGAAATGACCATATTTGCACGTAAAAGAAGAGGAGAGACCACCATTGTCTTAAATTTATTTGCCAAGAGAGGGAGCTTGGGGGGAAATATTGTTGTGATGGCATTAGAAGTATTTATTCCTAGTTCATATCGCACATCTGTTTCCTTTGCCTCGTTTAATATCTCAAATGTCGGTGCCCCTACACGGAACAACTTTAATTTTCACTGTTGAGACCTTCATGCGGATCAAGTTCTAAAATTTGGGAAAAGCAGATGATTCTGGAGAACTTAAACAAATTAAAGGTGTGCGGCTTGTTCCTTATCTTATCCATGTTTACTTGGCACTAATTATTGAAGCAGGGCAGGTGGAAGCTTGAAAACAACTTAAAAGTGAGGGAACAAGGGGAAAAATGATGAAAAATGATTCCCTGCTCCGTGTTGGATGAGCGCTATTACAAATTTTGTACGCCTGGATGCTGAAATGATGTGAATCTAGCAATGTCAGCACTCCTCTTTTCGATAGAACAAAACCGCCGAACCATCATTCTCTTTTCAAGTGTCGATCATTTTCCTGTGGTGAATTTGCAAATAAAAAAAATGAAGTATTATATGCACTTTCATTCATCCAGAAATAAGAAAGAGCAGCTATCCTCTATTAGATTTTCGCACCAAAGGTATTCAAGATCAGATGATTAATTTAGGATCTGTCAGCATATATCATCTGTCAGAATAAGAAGCATCGGTAAATGAAAAAAAAAATTATGGGAAACATATTTTATCAATTAATCAAAGGGAGTTAAACGCCAATTGAGCGGATCCCAGTTCTCTGAAAAAATTATAGGCTGTTGAATCTCCATATGGTAGATGGGGGTTGTGAACACATCATGGACCCTGAATAACAAAATTAAAGGCATATCGGTGCTGCTTTTAATTGAGATCCATTTCACCTACTCGCTAGTCGGTCATCGTTGGATACAGACAGAAACCATCGTGCGGCTTCTGGCAGAAGAATAGGGCGCAACACATGAATAAATAATAAAAGCACGCCGACCAATCTCGGGCATCTGGAAGTTGTTGCCACCCATGGAAAAATAAACAGAACATGCTCTGCGTTCCGGAAAGTCTCATTTGTTCCGTTTCTTAGATTCGCTGTAAAGAATGACACCAATGACTGTGAGGGTATAACCAAGCATCCCTGTCACGGATACCGGGTTCCTAAATATTAAAATTGAGACAACCACAGCAACAGCACCTTTGGCATTTCCCAGAACCTGAAGGAAAGAAAACAGGAGTCATCATTAGTAAAAACATCCTGATGCCCTCTGAGTAGAGAAATTCGATGGGGTCAGCAACATAATATTTAACCACTCATGATCAAGAGAAAAATGATCACAATTTTTCTACCACTAATACAATGAGATTTTAGCCATCAGTTTGTCTCATTTCTTTCAGGGAACCGCAATCCACTTCACATATCTAGCCAATACCACTTTGATTCTCCCACTGAATGAGGCAATCTGGACCGATCCTGTTTACTGGACCTAACCTGTCAGGTCCACATTAGGCAAGGGTCAGGTGGTCATGACCTGCTTAAGGGTCAGGTCTGGTCCTCTTCTGCTGAAGTTTATAGTACAATAGAGAGCATTGAAATTACCAGAAGTGGGAGAGAAGAAAGCAGCTGGGTCAAGTCAAGCACATTCACATAGGTAACTCAACTTGAGGGAAGAAAGCAGTCCGAAAGTTTCGGATGCTTGAATTGCTCTTCATACGATTGGTAAGGAATCCATTCAGTAGACTAGAGCAGCGTTCAGTGACAAGGATTAGGTTCAACCGGGTCGAACTGCCTGAACCATCACCCGACACCTCTACCAGGCCGGGCCCTCAAAGACCTATTTTTTAAATTAAACTGTTTTTGACTCAGCAACTACTGCGGTTCAATCACTCAACATGGACAAGTTGAACTGGTCTTGGCCCAGCTGTTTCACTGATTTATACTTAAACTAAGAAAAACAGAGAACTTTGAGATTCGATCTTTGATTTGGGAAAGAAGGATTGATATGTTTGGCTTGATCTCCATTTTGGCCATCGGATCCATGGAGGAATGGGACCCTCGTCAATGAATCTATGGTGGTGAAGCCCTTCATCCACGAATCCATGGTCGAGCTTGCAGCCACCGGATGTGTGATGGAAAAGATCATGGACAAGAAATCAATGGCACAGGAGCTCCTGGTTACAGGATCCCTCTTTTTCTTCTTCTTTCTTCCTTTTCCTTTTCTTCGTTCCTCTTTTTCTCCTCTCTGCTTCTTTTTCATTTGACTGGGAACAGAGGGATCTAGAACCATGACAGAGGGACCAGGGACCACGAAGGCTTTACAACGGGGCGAGGTGGACCGAAAGGAGAGTGGAGAATGATCTGGTCCAACCACGGTTGACTGGGGTTGGACCGGTAACCCAAGACTCCGACTCAGTAATAGGTTGAAACAAGGGAACAGGTTCCAAACACTAAACTAGAAGACTACTCTTTAAGCATAGGCAGTTTCCATTGTGATATTCCAAAATTTGATCGAGTTAAGTAAGCTTCAACTGAAAACGTTACAGCCTCATGACCATAATAATTCAAATGATTGCATACTGGAAAATCATAGAGTGAAGGATTGGAATCCGTAAAACTTACAAGTGGAAAAATAAGACTCACTAAATTCCAACAAAAGGCTAGAGATCAATGAGGGGGTACTGGTAAGAACATGCAAGTGCAATAATTAACAATCTTTTGCCTGTTTTCAGTCCTCTTCACCATCCCTTTATAAAACATGAATGTCAAGAGTACCTTCATTAAAATTCCAAACATAATGGCAAAGGCATGATGGCAACTAAGGTAATAATAGAAGGAAAAAAAGGATGGTAGAGGTGATGACAAATCTGACATATCACCAGTGAGAAATGTATTTTACTTTGGGTTTTTGCTATGGTATATTTTTATTTTTATATTTTATAGAAGTTGAAAGGAAATTCTAGCTATTCTTTCAAAAACGTATAGAAGCGCATAATTTTTCTATTTTTTCTTTTACTCTAATGGCTGCCATTTGCCTTCTACCTCTACCCTGCTATCCAACCATAGTCTTTGCTAACTTCCACTGCTGCCACCACTCGTCTATCTCCACCTTGTTCCCCTATCTTGATTGTCAACAACTACTTTTCCAGTTCCAAGTCAGGTTTGCCATCCTGAGATTATTGGTAGCTCAATGGCCTAACAAAGGGTGGTGATAGGATTTCCAGCAATTCAGGATTTGGTGAAAGTCTGACTAGGACAGCTTCTCAAGGTAGACGTGGTAGTAAAGGAAATTGACGATGCCAAACACAAGCAGGCAAGGTCAGTAGGCTTTGAGGAAGGCAAGGAGAATGAAGAATAATTGCCGGTCCAGTCACTGGTTAATGAGGTGGAGGTTCAATGGTAGTGGAAGTTGAAGCCACAAGAAAATGATTGGTCATTTTTTCCCCTTTTTCCAACAGGGATTAAATAATTGGAGTATTTTTCCTTTTTGTTTTGATATATTTATTGTACTTGTCATGAGTACTAACATCTCAAACTGTCTATGTTGAAATGTGCATAGTAATCCTAGCCATCCATTTTGAAATGGAAGGATGATAGATCGGATAACTCTCCTCTATGAAATTGCGATGTATTGTAACAAGAACTATTCAGCTTAAACAGTGGATAGGAGAAATTGATTTTTTTCATTATTATTATATCATTAAGCTACTTGAAATGAGGGCATTAGGAGACTCATCAAACTAGGAAGGTAATTTTGCTATCCATTTGTGGCCCTACCAAGTTTTGTTAACGGTCTTTACCTTTTGTTTGAAATATGATCAGTACATATGTCACTACCATAAGGCTATAATGACAGCTTCTATCCAATAACAACCCTCAAAAACTCTCCTATATTGGAACCGGTGTTACTTATTGGTGGCTGCTATGACTAGAATCTGATGTTACTTACCCAAAAAAGTAATTTTTGAGATCTCTTTCACAAAGTCTGTCATTCTCTGCTGAATGAACCACAATTCTTTTAGCCAATAATGTCCAATACAACATCTAGTTCATTGTAGAAAATGAGCCTTGGCGCATGGTAAGATTGTTGTAATGTGACCCAGACATCACAGGTTTAAACCATGGAAATAGCCTCCACAGTGGCAGGAGCCTTGTGCATTGGGCAGCCATTTTACAACATTTAGTCTATTATTCCTCATATTTCTAAATCTATGGCACTGCCATTCTCTTTATTGCTCCTCATCCATCTCTTTACATAATCCTCGACATAAACCAACTCAACAAACTCACACTACTTAAATATCTTATTCGCCTCCCTATCGCATACTCCTAGTTGCATTTTATGGCAAGATAGATCCTCTTGTCCTTGCCCTTTATAGAAAATTTACTTCAATATGCTCTCCAATTTACTGGCAACCACAATAAACAAACAAAATACAAAAGGAACTCAAGGGTAGTGATAGTAAGAATTAACTTTATGTGACTCAATTTCCATGGAGAAGCTTCCTTCCTTTCCAATTAGGCAACTTGCTACCTAAACTCTTAGGCTATATTTAGTTGCCAAAGGTAAACAAAGAAAAACATTGGACAAAAATAGCAAAAAAGAAACAGAATTTTATCTTGGTTGATTGAATTTAGAAAAACATAGAGGAAATCCCCTAAACTAGCTGCTATTAGTGGTTAAACAGCAGAATTGTAATCACTATTTAGAAGGAGATGGATGAAGTAGAAGATACCAACATCAGTAAACAAGTGAACCAGGGGACAACTAACATAGACTAAAAGGAAAAATACACCTAGTAACAACATTTTCAACTGTCTGTTTATGCAACATTCCATAAAACAGTAAGAGAGCAGGAAAGAGTAGAATTGCATCAATAAAGCATACCTGGAGAGTCAAGGCACTGGTATGATTGGTGACCAAGAAATTAGTCAAATTCACAAAATACGCCAGAGCAGAGTTAAACAGCAGATACCAAGTAATTTTGAAATCTTTTCTGGCGAGTGCTAATAAGATGCCAACCACATTTTCCTCCATGAAAATTGTTGCTGGAAGCAGGAAAACTACTGCTATCGGAGCCATATACAGGAGGAGATTCATAGAATTAAGCTTTTCCCTGATATATCATAAACATTGACAAAAGAAAATATGTTTTAGTATAGATGTTTCAAGAAAAGAATGAATTCCATGATGGGGAAGTGTATCCAAAGAATATAATCACAAATGAAATAACAAGTAACCAAAGAAGATAGAACGCTTAGAAAGAAATGTATTCCTTACCCTTCAGAGGACAACAAAATCCCTTGCAGCACTGATTTAAGTGCCCTTGCAGCAGTTGCACCAATGCACATAATAAACCCAAACAAATGAAAACTTGGCTCTCCCTATGAAGTCAAAACATAAGAAAATCAGTATTTAATAATTCCAGTCTAAAAGTCTTGATAAACAAGCATACCAGATATAACTAGATACAATGGAATTCCCGGACTAACTTGGCTTGCCACCATGAAAAAATCCACATTACAATGAACAATACAATATACCTACTTGCCTAAAATTAGCATTACTAATTAGGGTTGAAAGTGGGCCTGGGCTTGGCAAGCCTTAGATCAAGCCATCACCTAGGCTCGAGGCAGTTCGGGTTGGGTTTGGGCTAACAATAAGGCTCAAAGGAATTTCAGGCCAGCTCGGGTCAATATTTGACCTAACCTGGGCCTGACCCAGACCCTGAACTTGGACTAAGCCCGAATATTGAGCCGATCCGCTCCACCATTCTCTCTCCCACCCCTCTCTCCCGCTCACTCTCTCCCAAACCTTAGATCTAAAGCGAGCTAGGTTTTCTTCAGCAAGATCTCTGGCCCTCTCATCAGAAGAATCTAAAGCGATGGTAGGGCATGACCTCAATTGGCTTTTGATGCCATCATATCACCATCGGAAGAATCTGATCCTTGGAGATTCCTTTGTTTACATTCTGCTTGAGAGATGTTAGGACCAAGATGGGTATGTTCTCGTCAACAATTTCAGGGTTTATAGACGGCTCATTTGGGTCCTCCAAGGTTTTGTGGAGGTTTGACCCAAGCTTGTCACTTGTTCATGGGCCTCTTCTAAACCTTAGATCACTCGGCAAAGTAAAACTTCTCAGCCTAGGTTTTGATATTCCATGGGTCTCTTACCAATTTTCTGGAACACATCCAAGATAACTAAAAGAAATTAATAAATTCAAAATTTATGATGGTAACACCTTTGAATGTTGCTTGTAATGATATGTATGTAGTATTATATTAATAATCCCTTTTTTCATGTCATGGCTAATGATGGTGAAAAGAAAGAGGAAACTAGAACATTACAAAAGTTAGGTAAGGAAACAATCACTCAAGTTACTGATGTTGATGACCTTGGTTACTCTAAAATTCTTGAAAAGTTGAGAGAGGGTTGAACCTAAAAGACCTAGATAGCTATTATAAGATCAATCAATAGAAAAATTTAGCAAAGAACAACAATACAAACAAGAAGATCTTGCTCTTAGACAAGAGACACATGATCCCCAACACCTATGTTTGACAACACTAGACAAACGATCAAAGCTTTTAATCTAAAAGCCTATATCCAACAGATCTAAGAAACTCTCGCATCTTAACCTACCCCAAGCTTGTGTCCTAGGATAGATTTCCCACCTTATTTCAGAACTCCAAAAATTCAGTTTTACGATGGAATGACCAATCCAAGTCATCACACCTCAGCCTTCGTCATGGATGCCGATTGACAAGCCCAAAATGAGCCTTTTATGATATACCTCTTTCAAAAATCCCTAGGGATTAAAGCGCTTCAGTGGTTTAACACTTGAAAAACTATGAACATCAGTTCCTCTCTTTGATCTTAGCCTCCTACATAAAGTATTACAGTTATCAAGTAGAATATTGTCGTTCCATGAGCGAGCTCACTGCAAAAAAGATAAGGCCCGGGGAGGATTTCAATCAATTTGGAACCCATTGGCAAGAGATGGCAACTTGAGCAAGGACAGACATGGAGAAAGACGAAGAGGTTCGAATGACAATCGAGAACTATGATCCTAGCCTACAAAGAGGTCTTATGACTGGCATTAAAACCTATAATGAGATTTATTGCCAAGTCACTCAAAATTCAATCCCTCATGTAGGAATGTCCTAACCCACTTTTATGAGATCAAAGACCGAGCTAAATCATCAAAGGCTAGACCTACTTACTCTTGTGCTCGTCCAACTATTGAGGGCACCACCTCCTTTGAGATTGTAGGGTCAACCCATCCTGCTAATGATCAACCTTGCCATCAACTTAGCCCAGACAACTTTGGCAAACGAGATGACCAAGATTCCATCCATTTCTTGATTCTAGCCATCTTTGCTATCCACATTAAAACAAATTTCATCAAACTTCCCAACATAAAATTCTGGAAACCTTGCAAGATTATTATAATTATTGCCCCTTCAATCAAGTGGCCGGACATACCTCAAAGGCATGCACCACTTTCAAAGATCTCGTATCCAATCTAAATGACGAAGGATGGACAAATAGGGACCAGGTTCAGGTGCACCTAGATCGTGAAGCCCCTATGGGCAATACCGATGACATGCTCCCTGACCTTTCGCCATAACAAGTTGATACAACACCCTCTGCATGCACCGCTACAATTCTTCCCTAAACGACTACCAGCATCTGGTACCTAGCTCCCATGAGGTAAGGAATTGGATGTATGACAACCCCTTATCTAGTTGGAACAATGCAAGGTATCGGCAAGCCACACTTGGCATTAAGATTCAGACTGCATATCAAGTCCCTTCTCCTTTACTTGACTCAATCTCCAATAGAGAGAAGCGCCACATGACAACTCTGATGTGACAAAGCCCACCTCTTCTACTCTAGCATACCCTGATCCCCATAAGGCTCTATCTCTTCTTGAGGCCAAGATCTCACACGATAGCTCTCACACAACAGAGTCTGCTTCACCTGCAGAGGACCCCACTCTTCTAGCATACAACATCTGCATGTAATATGATTTTCAATATTTAACCCAGCATCCACATCATTTGCATGTTATTCAATTTTCAAATCTTTTACCTACACGTTCAACTTGACTAGACCTCGATTTTTGGAGAAGCGAATCTATCCACTAAGCTAGAATAAACAGTTGGTGTGCTACTAAAAGACCCACATTTTCAAAAATTTTAAGAAAATACAATTTTAAAATATGTTTTATAAGACAAGTCACCATCTTTAAACAACAAACCCTTTCCAAAAACAGACAATGATCTATTGGTATTAAGACTAGCAAGCAAGTGAATTCGCCCCACCCTAATAGCCAGCTCCTATGTGACCAGGAATCTACATGAGGAAAAGGGTTTCCTCCTTGACAACCAAGTTCTACACAGCCAAGGCCCACAAACGAACAACTAGCAGCTAGCAAGCAAACACCTCCCAAAAGTCGCCTTTCTCCTTTTCAAAACGTGTTTAAAACTGATGTGTTGCTAAATGCTTTCAAAACTATATTCTTAAAGGAGATTTAGAAAAGTCAAGTCTTCCCCTCCCTAGATTTTTATCTCACACCTCAAAATGGCATGGGCACAATCCTCGACTGTCTAAATAAGGATGTCTTGACTAGAATTTCCTCCTAAAATACCGATTAAGGAGGGGCAAACTGTAGACACAGGGCTCTTGACACCCAGAGAGACCCAAAGTATCACTAATAACGCTGACCCAGACCTTTGCACTCCAGTAAAAGGGTCCAGCCTTGCCATTTACCTTGCATCCCATGCAAAGCATTCGATTTTATATGGAAAAAGGGGCCTAGGACTTCTTGGAATCAATTGACGGTGGTATTGTACCATTAGTACCCTACAAAAGGTATGCTCCTGCTGTCAATACCCTATTGACACTGTGTAACAACCATCAGTATTCCCTGAGTTTCTAGAAGGGACCAACTGATGGTGGATCTTGGCTATCGATTTCCTACCAACACCAAACTAATTACCTACTTGCCATATCGTCACTAGGCCCTTGAGTTCTAGTCGGATTTTTAATTGATTTTGATGAGTTTTAGACAATTTATCACTAATTCTTCTAGTCCTACAATGGATACACAAGCTCTAGATCTTCGCCAGAGGTCCTATATAAATCCCCACCTCCCAAGGGGCCAGGAACCATCACAAGATTGCTAAGAAATCACCAAAAGTCTCAAAGAAGGAGCTTTGAACCTTTGCAAAAGCACATTTCTTGAGAGTAAGGCTTTCCTACATTGAAGAAGGCCACGGTTCCTAGCCTTCTACACTCCTGAAGGTTGTGAAGGACTCGATGGGGCTTGTAGGAGAATGATCTGTCTGAATGCATCCAAAAGGGGAGCTTTATTATTCTTCTCTTTTCTCTTCTTTTTCTAGTTCTGCTTAATTTTTTGCATCATCATAATTTAACTTAATTTCTGCATACTAACCTAGCCTTTAGCCCTTCTTTTCCTTTTTGAGGTTTTAAAGAAAGGCGAGGTGTTCCAATACCTCCCCTTCCCTGCAAAAAATCTCCCAGATTAGCATCATATTAATTGCTTTCCTTTCAATTTCTGGTTTAGATTTATTTATTTCATCCAAATTGGTCTAATTTCTTTAAATCTTTCTTTCCTAGGCACTTTGAAACCCCTAGGTTGGGTATATCCTTGTTATAAAGAGGTTGGACTTACATCAACCATCTCCTACGAAAGCAATCTTTGTTTCTTGGCGGCCGAAGAAATATCTGGTGGCAATCATGGGCGGGGCAGCCTGTTTGTAGCAGTGGGATCCTGTGGGCGGTTAGAGTCCTACATATAGTGTAGACCCTTCATCTAGGACCAAAAAGCGGCATAACCAGGTCCTACAAATAGAAACTTGCTCTTAACGTGTCATCGACCCTTTATGAATTAGTGCAATATTCCAAGGAAAGGTGATTTTTGATCAACACCTGCCAAAATTTAGACCTAAAAGAAAATCTAGCAGACATTGAGACCTGCATTCATCTTGAGGCATGTAATAATTACAAAAAGGAATCATATCTAAACACAATTTGAATGATGTCGAACAATCAATAGTCCACAGTGTAACGGATGCAAAGAACAAACTACAAGAAAGGACAGGTTGAAACTGAATCTTACTTTATGTTCTTTTATTGATGCAAGTCCATCTGAAACGACCACTGATGCCTTATGGGTTGTTAATAAGTAATTTAATAAAAAGGGAAAGGTATTTCAGAAATCGACAACCAACAAAGAAAATATAACAAAACTCTGACAACCAAAACTAACCCAATGTACAGAACATAGGGGTTTCTTTGGTGGCATAAGCATCTGTGAAGTCATATTGCATTGTCTAAACATCCAGGACACATAAAACAGAGTGGTTCGACATGAGAGAGAGGTTATGATTCTCGACTTGTCAACAGGCCTACAGCTCCACTTCAGTTAGATTTAACAAAGATCACCTTGTTTCGATCAAAAGCCATATAACATTGTAGATCTAACATATTTAATTGCATGAGAAAACACAACACTAAACCACAAATCAGTCAACCAATAAGCATATGAATAAGCCGACCGATCAATACTGCACGCGTTCAGACAACAGACTCACCCCACTAGCGATGATGACGCCGGTGACGACCGGAACAAGCGTGAGGTAAGTGATCCAGGCCTCCCGGCGGACGGTCATAACGTAAGCGAAGACTGCCGTGAAGAAGGGCGTGGTGGCGCCGACGGCCTGATTGAAGGAAACGGGGAGAAAGCGAAGGGAGATATTGCCGCTGACGACGGAGCCACAGAAGACAAGACTGAGCGCGGAGATCTTCAAGAACTGGACGCGGGATCTGACGGTCTGCATGGGCACGAGCTTGAGCCAGGCAATGGCGACGTAGCTGAGCAGGGAGCAGGCCGTCATGTGGCACATGGTGAGGAAGATCGGGTACTTGAACCCGTAGTTGCTCAGAAGGTATTTGTTCAAAAGAAGCACCCCGATGTTCGACGAATACCACGCCGTCACCAGCCCGATCGTAAACAACCGCCCAGTCGCCAGCGACGGCGTTGATCCCCCCTTAGCGCTCATCTCTCCTCCTCCTCAACCTCCGCCCCCGCCTCTACGGATTCAAGATCGGGAAAGAAAATATGGACGGGATCTTGGTTATAGATAGGATTTGAGCGTTTCCGTGGGAGATGATTTAGGGTTTGGGTATTAGGGTTGGAGTTTTAAGGGGGAGGGCGAGAAAAGGATTTCATCAGATTTGTCTGAACGGGATTGGGGAAAGAAGAAGAAGAAGAAGGTTTCCGTAGTCTTTCTTCGCAGGATGAAAGAGAGGAGGAAGAAGCCTTCCGCTGATCCAGTGGTTGGATTGCAAGTGCGGAGATCTTGAAACGCTCTCCCTTTTTCTCTCGGTGGAGATTCAGTGGCTTCCGTCGATTCGGTGGAATTTCGAGCTACGGTTTATCGTTCTTGCTTTTTTCGTATTTTTACGGCATATCCCTCTTTTTGATGCGTACAAAGCCCATATCGAGATCTAGTAACCTTTTAAGCGTTAATCATATAAGTATTTTGTAAAGTTTTCCTATCTTTTTATTTTTATTATTAATTTATGAATCTTTAGTACCCAGCAAATTCTTGAGAAATAGTATAGGAGTATGTCTGCCTTTGGAGATTGGGCAGAAGTGGCATTTGTGATCAGAGACCATGGCGTCAGGCTGATTGCTGCGGGGGGATATCGCTCCTCTGAGGTTTCAGCATTTGGGGCGAAGCTCATGGCTGCATGGATGGGTTATCCCATGTGAGATATGTGCTGGAGGCGGACGGAATCATTATGGAGGGAGACTCTGGTGTCTTGATTGATCACCTTCAGATGGAGAGGTGGGAGGTGGTGGAGCATCCACTTTTGTGCGATATGCGACGGATGCTACGGGATTGCCGGGCTATTCAGATCAGACATGTTCTTCGGGAGACAAATCGAGCTGCTGATTGGGTTGCCTCCTTCGCTCTGCAGCATTCAGGAGAGATTCTATGGACCATCATATTTTAGTTCCGAGTAATTTTACTAGTATTCTTGTTAGTGATATAGCTGGTTGTGCTTATGTGAGAGCTGCTTGAGCAGCCGGACCACCCAAAAAAAAAAAAAATAGCATAGAAGGCAGCGAGAGGGTAGACTAATATACTCTCCCCAGCAAAGCCGGTTCGGGTTCATTGAAGTCAAACTAGGGGTTTGGCAAGAGATGAATATTTTTTTACTAATTATCTCTGATTATTTTCTAGGGACCGTAGGGAACGCACAATATACGGTGCAAATGAGCTGAGCAGCTTGCAAGCTGCTCGAGCTCGACTCAAATACGAGTTCAATCCGACTCAATTATTATTATACTCAAACAGCATGAACAATTTTTAAATCAATCTCGAATAGCAAAATACTTAGGCTCACAAGCCTAATCGTGTGTGTATATATGTATGTATGTATGTGTGTATATATATATTATTTTTAATTTATAATAAATTATTAATTTAATATTTTAAAAATGTATTATTATGTTATATTTTGTTTAATTATGTTTTTTAATTATGATCAAAACTCCAATTCAAGCTCAAGTATGCCCGATTGATATATGGGTCTAGTCGATTTTAAGTATTTTTTTTATCGAGTTGAGTTCAAGCTTAAATATTATTTTTTAAATTAGTATATGAGGAGTATTTTCGTCAGAAAAATTGACAAAGGAACACACTAAAAATGTAATAATAATTTTTAATGTAATATGTATATTTTTTTGAGAGAAAAGGAAGAAGTCCTACAGAAGAATCAAGTAATATGATATTTATATGTATGAGAACATTTGAAGGAGGTGCAGCTAGATTAATTAATAGTTTTTTTTTTTCTAATATTTTTCCTATGCCCACACCTTCTCAGGTTATCCAAAACACTCCCCTTCTTCCACAGCTCTACCTCTTTCTTCCCTGATTTGTGGCTGTCTTGCCCCAGTATAATCGAAGAGCCGAAATTTTCATCCGAAATAAGCTAAGCTTGGTCTCCTCTCTGTTATTCATCTTCAGTTCCTTTCATTTATATCCTCCGTTAATGTGGTGGTGATACTTTCTATAACACATCTTTGGAATTAAAATTATTCTACCGTTGATGATCATACTGCTCTTTTGATTGCACTGTTTGGATGGGCAATCATACTGTTTTTCGACATACAAATTATGTTTAATTTTATCTGATGGAGAAGGATGGCAAGTCACCCATGCTAGAGGCAAGCCTGAAGACTACTTGGACTTGGTGAAAGTATGGACTTAACATCCAAGGAAGAAATTTTAATTTGGAGACTAGCTAAGATTTCAGGCTCATTGTGGCAATTTTGAGAATGTTGGACCCCCTTTTACCCTGTGTAACTCTCAAACATTATTTTTTTAAAAAAAAAAAATCAAGTAATGTTTTTCTTTCTGATGGTTTATAAATTTTTGAATGGCAATGTTTCCTGGATGCCTTAATATTTCTTCTTCAGGGCAATGGAAATATTCATCTTTGTTAGAGATGAACCTTGCATGACTTTTTTTCCTGACGAGTCCTAGCCAGGTCTGTTAATTTCAGCGGCGAACACCTATTCAAAAGAATTGGCAGCTTAATTATGGGAGCTCATATGCAAGGGGATAACCTGATTAAGGCTCTGCATCTATTTTTGTCACATTAATCATCAGAAGATGAAAAAAATAGAAGCGAGTACAAACTTTTTTTTTTGGGTAAATCGGATGCATTAAATTAAACTAAACATGAATAGATATATCCATGAGAGTCAGAAAATAAAATATTTAAAAACTGAATAAAAAGAGATTTGATGCAGATAGGAAGCATCGATATTGCCTCTTGATTAATTACTACAAAATCTCTGCACTAGCATTTTATTTTAAAAGTAAAACTAAAGAACAATATACTCGGAAAAAAAAAGTTAATTAGGAGCCACGAAAATTGCAGAATTGTAATAGATGTCATTCAGGACAGACGAGAACTATGGACCAGATGGACTGAAGCTATTAAAAGTTTACCATAAAATACACTGGTAAACAGACGAGGACTTTGTTACAAATGGTGCATCATGGGGATGCAGGTTAGAGGGAATAAAAGAATTTAATAGGCCTAATGGAATAAATGAAAGAACTCTTCATCAGATTTGCTGGCTGTTCTGTTGAAGGACCACCTCAAGCCTTTCCTCTTCGACTTCTCAGCTGCATCCTTTGACTTGTTCCACTGCCAAACAAAGTGTTTATGCTTCAGAAACTACTACAGGATTCCAAACAAGGCATTTATTGCCCTTGGGATTATTCCTAATGTCAGTAGATGCATAAAAATAATTATTTGCTTGTTTGCAACATTGCAATTAAAACATCTTATATGCTTCGTGGCAGTATCTATATGATCCAACAGGAACCACTCAACTCAACTGAATGCTTTTTTTTTTTAATGATGCTGGAAAAGTCTGAGTGCCAAACGGACTGCACTAACAAGCTATCTTGGTGGAATTGCTGCCTTGAAAAATGATCTTAGACGCATGTTTTGGTTACTGATTTCCTTCACTTCTATGATCCTTTGAAAGACAAAAGTCGAGCAGAACATTCGATCAGTAATATTTGTCAGATATTTACTTATGTCTCTAGCTGGATTTTGCAGTGATTACATGACAGTAGAAAACATCAAAGATCTGTAGATTAAATTGATCAAAGCTTCTCACTGGCAAACATGCAAGAGGAACAGAACAAATGTGTTTTGTCAATTTGTTCGAAGTGAACCAATACGAGTATTTGAGAAATTCACAGATAAGTAATCGGAAAGAAAGAGTGCTGGATTATTAACAAAGAGAACAAATAAGCTGAGAGTGATCATTTATGTACAAATAAATCTATTGCTTTTGAAATGGAGTTGATAACCAAATAATTTCACCATATAAAAATATCATCTTTTTTTAAAAGTCGCTGGCAGGTGGATTACACTTACTCCCTAGCAATTTCGTTTACAAGTTGAGTGTCCGTGAAAACAAAATTTGCTTCGTCATACAAAATTGTTGGGGAAAAAGTTGTGACCGAGCAGGGAGCTACCGAGCATCCCTCCGAGCAGGGAGCCACCGAGCATCCCTCCGAGCAGGGAGCCACCGAGCGTCCCTCCGAGCAGGGAGCCACCAAGCGCCCCTCCAAGCATGGAGTTACCGAACATCCCTCCGAGCAAGGAGCTACCGAACGTTCCTCCGAGCAAGGAGCGACCGAGCACTCTCCCTATCGTATTCTCTCACCGTACGCCCCCCCGCTCTCAATGACCAGCGTGTACGACCATGACAGACACCTCGTCTACGCAACAATTAAAGCGTATGACTCCCCCGAACGTCGAGTTCACTCAACAATTAAAAGGGTATGGCTCCTGTTGTCTATGGATATCTAATCTTATACGGCAGCCCTGCTCGGCCATAAATGCCAGCATGGTTTCACGATAATACAAAAGCTCCAGTCCATTCCTCTACGGAAGCAGCATCAGTTCGCACGTTTGGGCATTAACTCCCCCCACCAGTCTAATCATACGACAGTGCCCTCGCTCTGTCACCTCGCAGGTAAACCCGTCACCCTCCTATAAATTGGAAACTCCCTGAAGGGGACCGGGAGGACTCTCTCTCTGGAAAAAAAGAACCTACACTTCATTCTACACATATTCTCTTGCCCCTCTCTGACTTAGGCATCGGAGGGCCGGCGCCGGAAAGTCCGGCCACCGGCTTCTATGCAGGTCTTTCGGAGGACGCCGCCCGCCGACGGATCGCCGCTCATCGACTCGCACCGGAGCTCCTCCTCCTCAGCCGAGTGATCACCCCCGGGTCCAATTTCCAGCAACAAAAATATTCCGTATTAAGTGGACGAAGGGTGATGTGAATTCGGAGCAGACATCAGCAAAGCATTCCTAAGTGTCGATTCGCAAAGTTTTACAAGAAGTTTCCTGCCGTTGAGAGGGCTACCATATGTATCCGTACAAATCTCGTTTTTTCCATTGCATTAAAGCAGGAGAGGGTAGGAGAGCTGTAGATCAAACGTATAAAAGCATGCTAAATCAGGAGAAAGTTCAGAGAGAGAGAAGAGTGAGAACTTTTTATATATTTGTTCACGTAAGATCCACGGAACAATCATATAGAAGCCTCATATTTCAGAAAGTTAATTCCTGCCAATATAGTTTAGTGAGATCGCTTCAGTATCGAGAAGAAGGTATAATATTTTGAGTCAGTCTATTGTGATCAACATGCTCATCCACGTGAAATGTTAATATAATGACTCAGTCCAACAAACGATATAAGGTTGATGCACCGAGTGAAGTAGGTAGCAGATAGGATGAGAGATGTATCTAGTTTTCGGTACCTGTGGGGGGAGGTGTCGTTGCAGTGGGCTTGGAGATGATGGTAGGAACGGCGGCCATGGTACCTGCGACGGCGGCGGCGGCGGCGGCGGGAGGGAAGAAGTGGGCAGGGACTCCCATGCCCTGGAGCTGACGGTGGTGGAAGTGGTAGAGCGGGTACGCCGGCAGCATTCCATTAGGAGCAACCATCCCTCCTCCTTGCGGTGGGTAAGAGAACTGGCCCTGGATATAGGACCCTGGCCCGGCTGATTGGCTTAGTTTCTGGCAGCACACACAACAAAGAGTTTAGTAATGACAAATCAGCCGTTATTGTATTCCTTTAACATTTAATTTATATATAATAAACTTGATCCGCTATATATATATATATATATCCGATCACGAGTAGAAAATTTAACGATCTCAGGATATAAAGTTACCGCGTTGTAGCCCATATCCGGCATGTAAGTAGGAGGGTATCTGCACAGAATGCATGGAAAGTTATATGAGTTTTTTTTTTTTAATACAAACGGCTGCTCACACTATCCTGATATAAGTGCAGCAAACAAATTTAAAAGTAAGAAAATGATATGACAATGGAAAAGCAGCCCTTTGGTTTTGGTGTGTTTAAAGAATCTTTTCGAAGTATTGGACGGGCTAAGCGGTGTCCTAGTCAGCGATCATGTTCGCTTTCTGATATACATACATAGTTTAAAAAACGCTGTAGTTTTCCATCATCTAATGGATATCACAGTGCAAAGGTTTCATTTCTACATCAATGGATGAAGATCAGAGTTTCTGCATGTGGTTCTCTGCAATCCAATTTTTTCATCAATAGGTGGGGTTAATGAATTCGTAGGTATTTTACATTAAAATATGGTTTTGCTCATTTTCCATCGAGAAATGGTGATTGAGAAACTTTCCACCTCTATAAGGTTTTTTTTTTTTCCGCATCAATAGATAATATTGGGCCACTATCAAGATTTGAATTGGATGTCTTTCCGAATAGCTCTTGGCAGAGCGGTGCCAAACATTGAGCTAAAGTCGTGTCGGTCAGTGCGGCTAACTTTGCCAAATATTATTTTTATTTACATAAAATATATTATTGTTGTTGTTGAATAAATAAACCAAAGTTCCCAATAGAGCCCACAACCGTATTGACCGTACCCATGTGGAAGACCGCACAGTCCAGCCTGTCCACGGGAACCAAAGACGACGGGGTGGGGGGGAGGGGACCACAGCCTGTCCAAAGGACACGCATCTTTCGGCATTACAGAGCCTAACGGACCGACCGCCATGTGTCCGGCGAGTGGCGAGAGCACAATCCACGTGTTTCGCCGTGGGGCCCACCTCGTCGACGTCGGGCTCGCCGAGGCGGACGGCGATCCGCTTCTCGAATCGTATCGTTACTGTGACAAGTAGGAGAAAAAGAGCCTGCTTGCTTACCCGTAGGTGGCGGTGAAGTAGAAGGGGAGGACCCTGTGGTAGTGCTGGTGGTGGTGGTGGGGGAATGGCGACGGGGGCGGCGGTGGCGTTCCCGATGGGCGGTAGTACCACGGTGCCGCCGGTCCTGGAGACAACCCTCTCGATCCCACCGCCATCCCTTGCGTAGATCACATCCATTCGACGAAACAATAAGATATATATAAATATATATTCCGTAAATAATAAGAAGAACCACCGAGAAGCTAGAAATAGTGGATAGAGATGATATATACCAGGCTGG
>JAOXJJ010000627.1:2435473-2469133 GCA_025769935.1 Phoenix roebelenii
GGGAGGCAAGGTTGCAGTTGGATCGCCGGCCGTTGATGACCGGCGTCGGGTCCTCGCAGGCCTTCTTCGCCGCCTCCGCCTCCTTGAACGTCACCTAGTTGACACCAAACAACAAACGAACAGTCCGTTAAGTTACAACCGGGATCTTGATTTGATGCGATCTGGGGATTAACAGTACCAACAAGATGAAACACGTACGAAGCCGTAGCCTTTGGATCGGCCGGTGAGCTTGTCGGAGATGATGACGGCTTCGAGGATCTCACCGTACTTGTCGAAGTGCTCGCGGAGCGCCTCGTTCTGCGTCTCCCACGCCAGACCCCCCACGAAAACCTTCGTCAGCGTCGTGTCCCCGAACTGCGACTGCTGTCCCATCTCTCTCTCTCTCTCTTCTTCCTCTCTAGCTAACGATCAAAGGAGCAAGAGAGATTGGTCGGAAGGGAGGCTGGTATATAACTATATAAGAAGAAGGGTAGGGAAAGGAGCGGAATGGGAACAGGGTGTGCAGTTGTCACACTTCGGGAGTGTAATCGGAAAGCACTACATGGTTCTAACTTTATTTATTGTTTATATAATGAAAAAGAGGCTCGGCCTCGTCATCGACGTGCGGCCCCCTCCTTTTCCTTCTCAGTTTTTTTTTCTTTTTATAATATACACACACCACTTATTATAGACTTTCCTACACGGCTCTATACAAACTTCTAAGCTCCCTGTCTTTGTCTGTTCGTCTCTCTCTATATTTTCATATATATATATATATATATATATATAGCAAGCAAGTATACGAATTCCCTATAATAAAACAAAGTAAACTTCTTCACTTTTTGGCGTTATCCTCTTTTTCTCATAGCGTTACCTTAGGGAAATGGATGCGAAGTCTAGGGGCGACGAAGAGCAACCACCGTTCTCAACGTGTAAACGATGCTACCACCCACGGTATTATAAACGCTCCGCCCACCGCATCCAGGATGGATGCGTGAAGTGATGGGAACGACGCAAAATTTTTATCTGGATACTTGTCCGATTTAAGCGAGGAAATAGATTCTCAGACTCGGTTTTATTTTTTTTTCATTGTTATTAGTTTCGTTTCATAAAATAAAAGTAATTATGTGGGAAGCAGTGCAGGTGGCAGACTTCTGTTACTTGGAAAGAGCGACAGCGGCGTACGGGCACCGTCGTACAGAGTCTACAGCGTTTACCAGACGGAACAGCTTAGAAAATGATGCGTATTTCATGGCATGGCACCCCAAGAAACTTAATCAAAATACACCAGTCTCCGTACCCAAAACTGTTATGATTGAGATTTTTTGAAGGCACCTGGAGCAATTACTAATGATGTTTTTCGTTCTTACCGCTTAAAAAAAGAGAGAAAGAAACCTATTTTTCCTGAATTAATAAAATTTGAATGTAGTTTTGCAAGGAAATGTATTTACTTCAGAAGACCTCAATAATAATCACCACCATGAGCATGTGAAAGAAGAATAGCATGTTGTCATGTTGTCCAATAAACTCCATTCCTTCTCGTCTAAGGCAGGCTTCTTGCTTCTCTCCCTTGATCCGCGCAATTTGCTGTGATGTCTTCTTATCAAATAGGAAAATAAAAAGAAGATTAAGCGACCACCTAAACCTTTCGAATTCGCTATCAAATGGTCCCCAAGAATATATTAGGAGCATAAAACCCGCGGTTTCATGCAACTGTAATAATAGGAACAGACTACGGACAGCAACAGCAAAAGCATGACTCAAACATTGTAATTATCTCCACCAAAGCTAAGCAGGGATTACGTAGGAGAGGGGAGGCCAAATCTGACAGCTAAGCTCGAGCGGGCCACATGCAGGCCCACGTAGCGCAATCCCATTTGCTTTTGTTCCTGGCCCCAGCCCTCGTCGTGGAAATAACGCGGACAACTGGACGGCAACAAACCCAACACGAAGAGAGAGAAGCTTTATAATAATCTGAGGGAGTGGTCGAGTTCGCGAAGTTTGACCGAGGGGAAAGGTATGAAGACCGGGACCTACGCATGGCTGTGGGTTAGCTGGAAGCCCAGAGACGTGAGCTGGCAGAGGGGATGAAAAAAACAAAGGCCAGTCGTAATGCCTGTCGGGACGCAAAAGACCAAGAGCCAGCCTTCATGTTATGTAATGTTCTTGGTCTTCATTTTAATAATAAGATTGATATATATACATAAATATATACATATTTATTCTGTGCTTATTAGTGCCGGTAATTTTTTACGCTTAAAAATATCGGTACAGCATTGATAATTGTCGATATTTTGTAAAAGTGTTGCTAAATAAATATTCGATATTGATAAGCACACCCACAACTTTTATGTGTGAGTCCTCGGTGTATAAAAGATAAAATAAAATTTTGATATTTATATTGTTGGTGTTTTTATGATGTTTTAAAGAGCATCGACACTGAAAATACCAGAGGCAGTATAAGTTTTTTTTTTTTTCTTCTTCTCTCTGGTGATATGTGGCTACGCCTCGTGGGTTGGGCTGTGAGAGGTGAGCTGGCCGCCAGACATTAAATGATGGCCAAGCCAACGACTTGGGAGCCTTTTCTTGAGTGAAGGATCCTTCCAAATCCTATGGCGAAGTCTTTTTGACGTATGTGCGTTCCTTGGGACACAGCAATGGTTCATACTGGTTATGGTAAGGATAATATAAATGAACACCAGCTCATCATATATAATGGTCACAATTGAACCTAGATGGTGTTGCACTAGAACGTAAGAATAAAAACAAAATGTTTTGTGGTCTTTGTGATTCCGCAAACACGTGGACGACATGTGCCACGAACTGTGAATCTTGTTATACTTGTTTGGGTCTTTCTTTATTTCTTTTGATTATCCTGTCGTTGTTTAATGGAAGGGAACTGCGAGCAAGATGGAATTGTTTGGATTGGGAATAGATTAGCTAAGGAATTGGTTTGGCCTAGTATTTGAAATGATGGCAAACGGTACTTCACATTTAAGTGCGACTGTGCGAGGGTTGGGTCCCTACGCAGGTAACTCCAACAAGCCATGCTTCTTATGTCCATCTCATGGTTATTGAATTTGTAGAGCTGTGTTTCTGAGATATCAAAACGCTAGAAACTTGGCAAACAATGAACGCGCACGGTTCGTAATTGGGCTGCAAAAGTTGGTTTGGAGCTCTTCGGAGGCATGTGCGTGTTGTACGATCTTCTTCAGATCATCTCAAACACCAACTCGCCTAGGGATTGAAAGCTAGCTACTCCTGTTCTCTTATCTAACTTATTTAAAGAGAGAGAGAGAGAGAGAGAGAGAGAGAGAGAGAGAATCCATCATCTTGTTTGTGTTCTATTTCTGGATAGAAGCCTGAGTGCAAATATGATTAGGTTGTGTCATGGCTAATGTGATGCTTTGGAGTCAAAAGAGACAAGCGAACTCGGCAATCCATGATATTCTAGCTAAGAAGTGAGAACAGGACCAGGTTTGTTCTCAACTTATATCAAGGCATGAACAGCTGCCTGCAAATGGATGGGCAGGAACTCACTCGGCTGAAACGATCAGCCGAATTCACTTCACTTGTCAAGTTGAAGTAGGCCAATGGAGGAGTTAAGTCAAATTAGGATAAAGCTGAAATTGCCCCACCAGCTTGCAACCTTAATTAAGATCTGGAGACCGAGTCTACCATTTTCCAACCAACACCCACTGAGAACCCTAGTTCAATGAATTCACAAAACCTAACCCGTGATGGCCAATAGTCCCAACAATGTGTAGGGCGCTGCTGCCTTTAGTATAGGCTCTAGAGATTGAATAGATAGGGCCCCACAAGCTGAAACCGGCTTTCTTGGCTATGCTACTTTGCTACGTTCATTCATTTGACCATAGACTAGAGCGACATTTTATTCCGCAATATTTTTTTCATTAATCACTCCGGATTCTTTCATTTCCATGTAAAGATTATTTCCTTCACGAGCTTTTTTCTTCGAGATACTATCTTTGAGTTCATCTCTTTTTTGCATTTCATTCAATCCACAATCACAGACGAAACAGAAGGACTTATATTGGAATGGTACCTCCAACTTGCACGATCAGAAAGAAAGGAAAAAATAATAATAACAAAACAAAGGACCGGTCCTTTCTCCCACAAAGCCAGCTCCCATGTTCACGAGGCATTCAGACCCTAATAACAGCACTCCCCATTATTCTTTGTCCTCCATACGAACTGACGCTTCCATCACTCACCAACTAGAGTGGGAGCCATGCTGGGCCTGGAGCCAAGTGCTGGCTCAATACCCTTCGGTACCTGTTGACACATGCCTTGTTCCAGCTAGGTGCGATTATTTCTAGCTAGGTTCAGAAGGTTTAGGCTACGTTAGCACATGCTATGGGTACTGTTGATCGCAATTTTTGTTGTCACGAAAGCCCACCTTGGAATAATGTGAAGCTCAAGGTGAAGGAGAGCCATTAGGAATCAGTTTCGGGCCGTCGTCGCACTGCTATCGTGTGACTTGACATGAATCAAACCCAACTTATTAGCAAGTAAACTTCTCTCGACACAAGAACGGGTTTAGTATTTATCAGGCTGGGCCAGAATTGGCTGTTGGGCCCGTCCAGTAGCTAGGATGTGCTGGAACGTGACCAGCATGAACCGAATGTTACCGAAAAAAAAAAGTCACCCAGATTTATTAAGTATCATGAAGCCCATGAACTGACTCACAAGTAAATAGTGCCTTACAGCCCAACACGCCGAAGGCAGTTGTAGCTCTGCCCATTCTGCACAAGCCTTGACTCGATGTATTCGCAAGGCCGATAGGTTTCCTTAGAGGATTCCAATTGACTCTTGAATCTCATCTTGTGAGGTTTTTGGATTTCAATCAATGCCGCGACGGCATCCAACCACATTATGATGCGGCGAGAATTTATTTCTTGCTCGTAGAGATTTACCAAATCACCCAATATCATATACCAAGTAGGTCATGGCTCGGACTGAACCAATCTAGAAATTACTGGGTGCAAGAAACTCAACATGAACTCCAAAAAGATGTGTTTAAATTGGTTATCACTATGAATATAAATGAGAGAGTTCAGACCGAAAACTCGAGATATTAATTACTCGACTGTCAGAATATCCATGACCCAGATACTAGCAGAATCCTGAGGCACTGCAGATTCATGGCGATCTTCAAAACCACACAATGGCAGCATTACTGAATAAGTTCGGGGTAAGATTGCAGGAACAGTACCCCAAAGCAGAATAAATTGCATGCAAACAGTTACAGTCTGATCTGACGGCCTGATATGTGCTTCATATGCATTAATAAAGGGTGAAAAAAAGTTTAAAAATTAAATTGATAGCTACTTCAACAAAAACAATTTAGAGGCTACAAGATAATAACACCCAGATGCTAACATATGTATAGGTTATAGTAGTAGCTTGAAAACGAATCTGGTCATGAGTGCTATGTGATGCCTGCAACAGAATTATTGCAGTATTAAAATCTTATTTCAACTCCCACTAAGTAATTAAATCACTTTGTTAATAGAATTACAAAATGAAAACGTACATAGACCATGCGAAGGTGACCACACCATATAGCATTAGGAACAACAGATATAAAGATAATAATCTCTCTACATTCTATTGAGCGAAACAGGAACATTGATGAGAAGAACAGGTTTACATAGAGGAAAACACAAGAAAATGAGGGCGCTCATCCTTCAAGTACCTCGCGCTAGATGGTTACCAAAAGTTGGGAAACTATACACTTTTATAAAAAAATAGGTCTTCCAAAAGCATGTGAGCCAAAAAGCTTTTGGCCAAGCTCAACAATGGGGGGCATAACTAATCCTCCCTTTTGGCGTCTTTCTGTGGTAGTTTTACAATGGGCCTATAGAAACCTGTAGCATTGCCACGATGCTTCATAAGCAGCAGTTACAAATGCAAACATGTATGTGTGCTGATAGATTCTATTGATCCTGCCATATTGTGTTCTCTAGTTATCTAGGTCAACCACTTAGGACGCCCACTTGCAGCAGTAGCAGCAGCAAAAAAAAAAACAAGTCTTTAAGTTCAATCATTTATTAAGATTTGGACTTGAAAAAACTACAACTAGAACCAAAATTCTTTTCTTTACAGCAGTTGATTTTGAAATAGAACTTTTGATAAATTAACCACTTCCCAAGGTGGCCAGGTTAACATGTGGCACTGTATCTCTTCATAAATGTACTTTGCTATTTAGCTCTCGTCAAGCAATCAAACATACATATAACCAAGATCACTCTCCTCCAGATGTTTCTGTATAATATAATTGTACATTGATTCTCTGCAATTAAAACAGAATATAGAAACAACATTTCTCTTTTAGTCGCCTAGCACAATTTCAGCACAATAAGATATAAACTGATAGCCTATCAGCAACAATGTCATCAACTTGTTTATAGTGCATCTCCAGTCAAAAGACAATCAGGAAAAACTATACCTGAATAAATAATTCTCTACCAGACAGACCAATGCTCAACTTGGGAGATCCCCATTATGGAACTGGCAGGAAGAAAAAAATGAAAAAATACATGTTAGTTTAAGATTAAGAAGATCAGTAAAATTTATAAGATGATTGGAGCAATTAGGCAGACTGCAGAAAAATGGAAAAAAAAAATGCAACACTACCACGTATTTTGGAGGTGACAGCAAAGATAACTATAAGTTTGAAGGGCATATGACATTAGGCCATACATCCATCCATATACAAAGAAAACTAAGCATGAAGAATGAAATCACAAGTACTGCTTGACCGAATTCAAGCAATCCGGCATTCAATAACGACTAGTCGTTTTATACCAAAATTTATATACCACAGTATTTCAATTAACTTGATTGATCTATCAGATTCAAAATACAAGAAGCTGACCTCACTGCAAATGCATGAAAGCAATGTTACAAAATGCAATCTCAATTTCTTATCTGGCATACGGTCTAACACTAATATACTGGGGAAAAAAAGCCTTACTATGCAAGATTTAGGCATTAGCGATGTTGCACCAATATTAAGTTGGGATCAAAGAAACTCGTGATTTAAATCCATATGTGAAATGCCTTACTATATTCATGATTTGAAAAAATACAATATTAGTCACAACTTGTTAGGTTAACTGTTTTATCAAATGAAATGAGAGGAATGCATAAGAAAATGGGGGCGCCTGTAATCAATTAGAGAACCCTTGGAAAGTATGGAAGAATCAAATGGTGTTTATATACTCGTGTAAGTCCTTATACTTTAGTTGTAAATTAAAGTTAGGCAATAGCTTTGCCTTATAAAGATGGAAAGCCATATAGATGACACTTATCTGTTGTTTGATACACTTGAAAGGATTCATGCATGGACAGCAGATGCTTAATTAATTATAGGAACCACATTTTTATGATATTGCATAAAAAAATGCACTAATAAATTAGACAACCATTAGGTACAACAGGTAACTATGATTATGAAGGCAAACTGAATGGGAGTTGGATGGTGGAGATGAAGCCAGAAAAGACAATATTCAAAATTGGAGGACAAAGTGACTGATGACAAGGAACAAATTAACATGTGACATTTTACAGCAGTTAATCGGCGAAATTAAGCCTTGCCTCAACTTAACTATCAACAAGTGTGCTTAATCATATATTACAGCAAAAATATATAATTCTAACAATTAAGTCAAGGAAAAAATTTATTACTAAAATGATTTTTTAATAATTATTCTTGGGCTTTCAACTTTACAATTTCTTTATCTTTCAATATTTCTTTGATTAATTTCCCCATTTCTCAAATATGGAATTAACATATCGTCAGGTACTAAAAGAATTATCATATCAAACTGACTAGAATACTAGATAGATGCCCGCCACAATTAAATTTTATAAAAAGGAGTAAAACTACACATCTTTGTCGAGTCAGAACCCTACTTCTCTCTTTCCTGTTTTCACAGATTAACCGCGATATACTCAATACATATATAGCAGAACATGAAATTTCTCATCATTTGAACATCCAATTTTTCATCCAGGCAATTTTAATGCTGCAAACAGAATCAAGCAATTAAAACAACACAGGACAAGTGACTCGAAAGTTGTAGTTTTAACCTGAATGTATAAGTATGGTTATCACAGAAAAAGTAGGTCTAAGATCTGTTTTTCCATGGTACAGCTGCATGAAGACTCTTCTAGCCAAAAAAAAGGTCATAATTTGGACAGAAAGGAGATATATTAGCTTATCAATCTAAGAGATAAGATGTACGACTGTATTTGAAAGAAACGAGTATGTAAGTTTATCTTGGTTACATTTCCTTTATTCTTTGCCCTGCATGCTTCCAAAAACTGTGAAGCTATAATTTCTAAGGTTGATATAATTTCTTTACGAAGATAACAGGTGGTCATGAAGAAATGTCAACAGCAAAGAGATAAGGCTCCAATTAGGTGGACTTGCAAAAAGCCTCAAATCAAACATTCCCATCATCCAATCTCTATCATATGGAAGAAAAGGGAGATAGAGTGGATGGAAAAGGAGAAAGACTACTATAATGTTATATAGTTGCTCTACTGCATTTTGTTCTGTAAAACTGTTGAAATTTTGGAGTCAAAAATTAAAAAGGCAAAGGAGTGAATGAGAGTAAAAAGTAAGGGTTTCCCATGCCCTTATCAAGATGCAAAGATAATAGAATAAACCACATGATAGAAAAGAAGCAAGCCAAACTTAGCAAAAACAACATGCATGGCTGCATGGCAATGTTCCCTTTAAACAAAGAACCAACTCCCTATGTTCATCATTATAGCCACAACAACACATTTACAATCACTCAAAACCTCGAATTACTAGTTTCGAGACAATTTCTTTTTCCAAGTTCCCCACCTAATGGCTTAAGGAATATTATATTCCAGGCACTGTATGCAGTAGCCATGGTGGTTCCTGTTTAACATCCAACCTTCCACATCTCTAGGAACAATGGATGAAGCTTTTTTCTTCTAAGAATGAAAAACACCAACAACAAAAACAATACATCATAAGATGTGTAGCTGTATCATATCCAACACTGTTAACACATTTCTATCAAAGTTTAAAGCAGCATCATTGGAATTTTCTAGAGTAGGATTTGCTCAGATATGGTTGTTAAAGTGAAAGTAAGTAATTTTCTTTTTTTCATTTGAAACCAAAGCAGGAGAAAGTGCAAGAACTCAAGTAGGAGAGGAAGCATTCTACAAGAACATGTCTGATAGCATGTCCATATGAGTATCCTACTTTGACTATACATTGTCAGGCAGACAGCCACCTTTCACAAAAGATTCAAACGGGTATCTTTCTTACTGATTAGGTCATTTTAAATATAGCCCACACAAAGCCTCCATCATCTCATTTGTCAGATAGTCTATCACTTTCAATTTGCACTAAAGATAATAGCAAATATTCCATAAAACATGAAAGCAAAGGCACCAAAATGAAGTGTCATTTAGCATAGTGAATGTTGTATCATGGCATGATGATCAGATTAGATGTTACAAGCACAGCAATAATATGGAACTTAAGTGCATGTATTGTGTAGGAGATGTTAGAATATAAAAAATTACGCTTAGTAGACATAGGAAAACTTGTTGAAATGGCTTGATCATGTGAAACAACAGTAGGACAGCCCTTTCACCAAAGAGAGGACCAAGCTTTTATCGAATTGTTTGAAAAGAAAAGCAGGTTTAAGATAACCTGGCATAAAGTTGCAATAAGGGTTTGAGAAAGGCATCACTGAGAGATTGTATGCGTTTAGATGAGAGCACAAAAGCAGAATGGCCAAGGTAATGCACCAGGTCATGTGTATTAAATCGAAGGTGGAGATTTCAAAATTATTGTAAAACAAAATGGAGAAAAGTGGCATGAAAGTCCATATCAGTGTGAAATTATACGAATTTATGATATCTAACAAACTTGTGGAGAGGCAAGATGCTATTGGATGGCACTTATCACAGGTAAGGACGGGTTACAAATTAAACAACTGTAAGGTGGTAAATAAGAGAAGTTGTATAAATTTTCCCCAAGAAATTGGACATAATTTTTGCATTGTTTTGGGACCATGCTTTCCAATTGAAGAACCTTTGTAATTTATAAACTCTTCAATGTCCATATCAGTGTCTACCAAAAACACTGTAATTCGGGCGCACGCGCACGCGCGCACACATAAATTCCCTCAAGGTGAAAAATCATAGTGTGCCATGTTCTTGACAGTAACTGGAACAGCTATTTCTATATGCTTCATGTTAGAGGGAAATAAAGCATCTCTTTTTTGGTTATCAAACTAAAATAACATGTATTAAAAGGTTAAAATATTTCCATTATCACAAATGATTCTTCTTGAAAACCAAACCCAAGCAAATCACCAAATCAGGTAAATGAATCCATGCTAGTATTGCTTTTCCATGAGATACTGCAAGCCTATCAAAAACTTCAAGAGAAGAACATAACAAGGAGGGGAATGCTGAAAGGATACCTGGGGATTCATATAATTCATGCCCTGAGTAAAAGAGCCCTGTTGTGTAACCTATCAAATGCATTTTCAAATAAGGAGTTAAAAAGACAAAAAGTTAGCAAAACATCCATCCTTCATCACAACAGGTCGAAGAATGATACCTGGTACTCCCCTTGTGTGCTTGTACCCACTTGAGTTCTTCCTTGAACTCCCCCACCTTCTTTCTTGACAGACCCATCTCCACCCTTAGCAGATAACTTACTATCACCCTACCATAGAGTACCAATTCAAAATAAATAGTAGGAACGAATACTAGCACTGGTATATAATATAATATACACCTCAATTAACACTAAAGCATCTGACCAATTGAAACTTTTCATATTCATAGCCTCCTATAAATTTTTCATCTATCCCATCATTGCAAATTAAAAATTTATTTATTTAGCAACGCAGTACGAGGAGAGAATCACAAAGAGACCAAGATAATTACCTCCATCTATCACACCACATCCATCAATGCCGAAACCAAATTATAAGACATACAAACAAAAAACGAAAAGAAAGAAAAAACAATAGGTTAATAAGTGCGGCAAAAAAAAAATGTGAAGGAACCTGACGCAACAAAACAAAAAAGCTTGAAAAAATTTCAAGGAGAAAAACAGATTACCTCTCTATACTTCTGTAGATAAAGCTTCAGAGGATCGACGTAATCCTCGAACCCAAGAGTCGCCATCGCCCATAGCAGATCATCCCCATTGATTGTCTTCCTCTTCTCCCTCTGGCACTTATCGCTCGCCCTAGTTAACCCCCCACATCGTTGCAGATTAGAAGAAGAAAGAATCGAGTCGCAATAGAAGATGAAAGAGGAGACGAATCAATTAATCAATCGATGGATAACTGTTACTCACTCGCTGGTGACGAAGCTGATGAACTCGGAGACGCACTCCTGGATCGTCTCCTTGGCATCCTTGGCGATCTTGCCGTTGGCGGGGAGCGCCTTCTTCATGATCCGGCTGATGTTGGCGATCGGGAGGAGGCGATCCTGCTCGCGGACGTTGGATCGGGGGCTCTGGTCCCCACCGCTCTCGTGGCTGCCGCCCCCGCCGGGGCTCGCCGGCTCCTCCGCCATCCGCCCTGCCGGAACCCTAGATCCATTCCAACACCCATCGTAACCCTAGATCGCCGAGCGAGAGAGAGGAGTCGATGGCTAACAATAAGACAAATATTACCTGGATGCGAGAAGGGAGAGCTTTATCCGTTTCGGTTTTTGGGCGCGGGGAGGGAGGGAGGGAGAGGGAGGCCGGGATTTTTTTCCGAGAGTTTTTTTAATTAATTTTCCTCTGGAAGGCGGAGGAAGGAGATCGGACGCTGGAGAAGAGAGGAAGGAAGAGACGACGGGGATGAAAGATGGCGAAGAGATGCCGTCTATCTGCGCCGTCCGTTGTCCCCACCGGCCGCCCCCTTTTATAGGCAGAGGTCCGTTCGTTTTATTTGCGATTATATCGGAAAGACAGAGAGGGTACGCGAGTGCGATACGTATCGGGTGATGGATTAAAAATAGTCTGTGTGTCGGCTTATGTGTGTCGATCGGAGAAAGTATCGCCCGAGGATTCGGAAAAATTATTTGAAACGGTCTCGTTTATTTTTTGAGTAAACCAAAAACGCGTTGGCGTTGTGTTTGTGCTGGCCCAGAATGTATTAGGAAGTGGCTTGCTGAGGTTAGTACCGAAAGCCACTTCCTATTACAAAAAAAGTGACACCAGGATCCAACAAGTGTTTTTTGATGCTAAAGACATCTTGCTGCAAAAGTAAACTGGATGGAGGGTATAGAAAAGGTGCAGGCTTCATGATTAGGGAAGGGTAGTAGCGGCTGTCAGCTGTAGAATACCACAGTTCTGGAGCTGCATGCGGCTTGAGCAGGCATTCGCTATGCTCGCCGGGTTTTGTAGGCAAGCTCCATCATTGTGGATGGTGACTCGGTCACAGTGATAGATTGGATCCACAAAGGTCCGAGTGGCCGAAGTGGGGACCACCTCCTACTTCAGAACATTTGGTCGATGAGCGGAGACGAAATGGCCTTTCATTATAAGCACGTCTTCCGAAAGGCCAATAGTACTGCAGACTGGGTGGCCGCTTATGCGGCCAATCACTCCGGTGGCAACCTATGGACCCGAGAAGAGGATTTGCCTAAGACATTCCATGATATTCTATTTTCTCATTTTATTGGATGTGTTCGGACTCGTATAGTCTGACCTGCCTGCCTTAGCAAATATATATATATATATATATATATATATATATTGCCGTAAACTTGTCAATGGATGGAACCTAAGGATTTTCTTCTGAAAAATTTTAGAGAATTAGTGCTACAGAAATCGACTTGACACAGAACAACAAAGGGCAGATCATCATGCTGCTCGCATCGTCTGCACTGCATAAGAATTCATTTCTCGATATCGAGGTGAATAAGAATAACTGTCATCTTGATATATTGAAGGATTGAGACCTAAAAGAGATACCTTGGTGCCTGTAAACTTAAGCTCGATCTTCACATGTTTACAGTAGTAATTAACCATCTAGGAAAGGAGACGGTTCAAAGTTCAGACTGGGCCCAGCTTTTCTGTAACATTTCCCTGCTATTCAGGTTGGATTTCCTGGCGAGATCATTTAAAACATAACAGTTTGATATTTCTGTAAAGAAGCAAACTTCCAGTAAAACTAATCCTATCCTTGTCTAGTTGGCGCATGCTTGATGAGAAATTTATTTCATATGCTAATCTCGATCATAAAAGAATAGGTAGCTAGGGAATTTTTCTTTCCAAAATGAAAAAAAAGATTGGGTGATATCAGATTTACGAAGAAGTGCTAGCGAGAGCTTCAGGCCAAAGCTTTCTGCAAGCCAGTGAGGTCGCAGCTCCCGACGGAACCATACCTGCAAATGCATCTTGCAAATTTAACCGACTAATACATTCTCCAGTTGCTAATTAATGGTATCAATACATCTCTTTCCAATTCTTCAGAATGATTTCTTTGTCCTTTTGCATATCAAACACATTACATCATGCAGGTCTGAAGTTCCAAGATAATCATCCAACACAACTTAGGATATTGGATCTCCAATCAACCAAGCCTTCAATATCAGAGTTTTCATGGTCGAATTCTATTCACAAACATATCATGAAATATCAAAATTCACCTGCTTTCTAGATATTATGGGTCTTTCATGAAGACGAGAGTAATACTTGCAAGTAAATACATTAGAAATCATGAACCCTAGATGCTCGTTGAGTCGGAAAAAAGAAGTACCTGCAAGCAATACAGTCAAAACAGAGTCCTTTCCCCATCGGTTTCCTCTCATGCTCAAAATGGGCAAACATCACATGCTCCAATCATGTGATGAAAATGCACGAAGAGCAAAGTTCACTACCATTAATATCCTCAGTCAGCAAACCAAGAACAAAGGAACTCCATCCAAGGCAATAGCTAACAATGGTCTGGTAGTCTTTGAGGCAATAAAGTAGTACTCTCCCCATTAAAAAAATTGATGAGTTTAGAACTTTAAGGGCATAAACAAAAACAACATTTACGATGCAACAGAGCATTCGGCCTCTAAACTGGAAGACAGTAGCATACTTTCATACTTTCCTCTCCTTAACAAAAAAGCTGAAGGAAGAAGAGAGGGGTGCTTCAATTTTTTTCACTACTTTTACTATTCCACACTAACCACAAGCGGTATGCTGTACCGGTCGGTACCAATCGGTACCGAACGTACCGTATCCGTACCGATGGATACCAGTATCGGTACGCCAGTGTCGGTATACCTAGCATACCGCATACCGTACCGTACCGACACTCGGTACGCCTATGCTAGTGCGGCACCGGTACGGGGTTTGGTACCGGTACGGCAAACTTTGCTTTCGAGTACTATCATCATGAGTTACTGCTACGTTCCCAGAGAAGTTAAAAACTTATGACCTCAACCTATCCAAATAACAGTTAATTTATCGGCATGCAAACTCTTTCTCAAGCCCTATGCAATTAGTAAAAGTCTGAAACATTTAATTTTTTAGATTTAAAAAAAAAATACAGTCAGCATACAGGATAATAGTTCCGGCTCTCAGCGGCATCATTTCAACCAGACAAGACAACCAATGATAAATCAAATAGTGATTTAGAATAGAAGTAATTGCAAACCTAGATAACACATTTTTGGCAACTCAGAGGAATTAGAACTAACCCCCTCCTGCTTAGTGCTTAACCTGTAGGGGCTTAAATAACATCCAAATAAGTACAAAGAAACAGGGGCATCCATTGAAGTATCAAAAAGAGATTTTGCATATATAGTAAAATAACAACTCAGTTTTCGGTTCGGGGCTTATTAAACAATTAATACTTGGCCGAAGAAGATGCAAAACTGAAGAGAGAATCAGGAAAGAGTTGAGAATAGCGTTGCTATAAGAAAAATGGAGAATGGAAGTTGAGATACTCACCAGCACTGTGAAAATAGCAAAGATCATTGATGCCTGGAAGCCAAAAAAACCTGTATCTCAGGTTTTCTCGAACAAGAATGATAGCCTCCAAGGAACTTTTGCTATTAGGAACCTACTTAGTCACGTTCTAGACTCCAACCACACGAGATATATGTTTAATAAGTGTCTATTGATCAAATAACACCAACTTAATGTAAGTCACATCTGTCTCATTTAACATCCAACTATCAAACAAAAAAATAACATACACCATCAGCATTTTCAATCACAGCATGATCCCATGACTGCCAATTACCAAGAAAGCAACAACAGAAGTTACAATTTAACCAAAGTACCATACCAAAAGCATCTCAGTACAAATAGTGGGATACAATAACATTGCACTTTTCTGAAGAATGTGTGACACAAAAGATGTTATAGTTCATTATCATATCAATGATTCTCTCCACCAATAGACTTCTTTTCGGAACAATGATCATCATGCTCCTCTTGAATCTCCAGATTATGTTTGAGAAGTAGGCTTCCACATATATCTTCATGATTGCGAGTGTCCAATAGGTACTAGACACAACAGCTAACACACAGCATCTCCATTACGTGAAATCATGATGCAAAGCATACAGAGACAAATAGAGAAAAGTAATTAGCTTGCCAAAAAAAAAAGGTCAGGTTCCAACTTCTGCCCTCCAGACAAACCAAAAAACAGTGGTCATTAAAAAAAATAGGAAAAGCTCCATAAAGCAAAAAATTCCTCGTTCACTAGTCCTCTAATGTGCCAGACCAAGATATTATCAGATCTGACCCTCCTACACAAGGATGTTGGTAAAAACAGTTTCCATCCATCAGAAGGTCCGTTCAAATGTTACCAATCCAAAGGTCCTCTCTAGACCTCTCACACTTGGTGACCAATGTTCAAAAAAGAAAAAAAACCTCCTTTTCACATAAAACGCTTTGTCTAAGAGAAGACGTTTACATTTCATTTTGATAAGTGGTATGCTAACTTTTTTAGGCTACAACCTGGAGCCACCCACAATTAAGCTTCTTGTAAAACCTCTTGTACCACTACAAAATAGAATTTCATTAATGGTCATTAAGTTGCAAAGACCAATGCTACCTACCCTCTAATCGGTTAAAAAACTTAACCAGCCCGCTAAACAATATTTAGCATCTCAACTCAAGAAAATTCAATACAAAACAACAAATTTTTACTACCGAATTTACTATTCCGATCAACAAATTAAGAGTCCAAGAATACTTGACAGGTTAGAGCAAAGAGCAATGTAATCCTTCCAGCAAGATATGCATTTTCTTTCTTCAAGTGAATAAGTTATTTTCACCAATTTGGGATCCCAAGTAGAAAGCAAATAGGTGAGCATAAAAACAACGAAGCTCCAACATCATAGGGTTGTGACTTGGCCAAATATTTCATAAATATAGCCACCCCTATTATAGTCTTAGTTAATGACCATCCCACAATAATCTCCTTACTTATGTATAATATGATGACAGAATTACTGCAAGCAACAATAAACAAGGACAGACATATAATGTTCCAAGGCTTAAAAAAGTTATGCCTGAACAAAATTCAGGTGGACTGGATATATCCCGATCATGGACCAAAACTAATCATTTACATTGTTTTGGAGAAACATTCACCATGTGACCACTAGGTGCAGAGTGCAAGGTAACATTTTCAATGGCCCGCCATGTGTTCTGGTACCACGCTGTAACCATAGACCAAAACAAATCATTTACATTGTTTGGGAAAACCAATCATCTTCTGACCACTATAATAACAGTGTAACCATGTGATTTGGTACCATAACATAATTATGCTAGTTATACCCAACAAACAAGAAAACTGTTGCACGTACACATACATATGCACATTCGTTCATTCATACATACATTAAACGTTTATGTGCACATGAACGTACATACACACATGTACAACATGCAAAAAAATGAGGCAGTTGCATGACAAACACCATAGATGAGATCATGGTTTAGGCTGGTGTAGGTAAGGCTTCCAAGCAGACCTAAATAATCAAGGTGCAGCACAATTACATGGTATAGATTTTGTAACTCAGATTAATCAGGATTTTTTTTTGTAATAAAATTCATAGGAGAATTTAAGAACCTATAGTTACAAATAGTCCATGAAGTATAAAACCCTTCAATCAGCACAGGTACAAAGAATAACCATGCTCAAAGCAAATCACTAATAATAATCAACAACAGAAACAAGCCACAAAAGATATATAAGCAATCTCCTCAACTAACCTATTCATGAGTATATGCAAAAATAGGATTTACTTCATGCCAACACAAAGGACCACCATATTTTATGAACCAGTAAGCAACATCACTTAGATGAGGTTAGAGCATGTTTCGTAGTGTTCTTTTTTTAAAAAAGGAAAAAAAATGCCTCTTCATAGCTTTTCAGATGACAACCACTTTCTGTAGAAAAGTCTGTCTTTGGCAATACCCACAAGTAAGTGCATATTAACAAGCCACAAAACAGCTTTCAGAAGAAGTTTGATAGTTTATATTAGGAAAAAACCACAGTTGACATACACTTACATACTGCTATGTTATGTCCGAAAAGTAACGACTTTGATTCACTCAAAGGCAAAATCATTGGAGGCATAATTGAATTAGGTAAACCCTGACACAATATGACTCCTTATGAACCCAAACTGAATCTATACCTTGAACATGTAGGTAGAGTCCCAGTCTTTAATGTTGACCAAGAAAACAACCAAATTGATGGTAACAGAATGATAGGATAAGCATGATCATAATCAATTAGACTTGACTTGATATTGCTCTGTTTATGTCTATATCATAAAATCTATATTTAAATATGTTAGATATCGTTTATGTGAGACCCAAACTAAATCAACTTGTTGCACCTTTTCTTTTCCAATGATTTATATCTTTCTTTCTCCCCTCTCTTATAAAAAACCCTTTAACATTATTCTTTTACCGAACACTGAATATCCAAAGAAATGTTACACATTAAAGAAATTTTATTTGATTGTCTCCTCAAAAGGACTTTTAAAAGTGTAAATTCAATAGCAAATGAGCCGAACAAGGATAGGAAGCCACTTTATACATCTTCGACAAAAACAACTAACATCAATCTTTTTTTAAAAAAAATTAAAGTAACAAATTTAAGCACATAAGACAACCTCCAGATATTTCTAATGTAATATTATAAATATAATGCATCTTTACTATCAGAAATATTTCAGTAATCAACAACAAAAGCTTAATCATCTTAAGAACATAGTTGAGTTCAACTTGTCCTGTGAAAACCATAGCAATAGCCAACCGTGCAAAAATTTGTACCTAGGTTGCCGCTTAAATAACATCGGTCTGCAAAAGACTATAGCCATGCATCAAAGTGTACTTAAATACACAAAAAGGAGACTAAGTACCTTGAGCAGCTATTATGTAAAAATGGTTTCAAGTTGCCCGGATTTTAACACAAATCTCAACTTCTTCAAACAATATAGTTTACAATAAAATGCCCGAGATAACAAAGAAGATAAACCACAAAGATGGCTGGCAAGGACAATGATACATGTATGAGCTTTAAAGATAGAGATGCCATGCAATCCTAATTCAAGACTACAGTTTCACATATTGACATGAAGACCAGCAGAAACTTTTTTGAGAGTCTTTCCTATACTTAAACCAGAATAAAAACCATAAAAAATTCAGTCAAATTGTAGAAATCTCAATGCAAAACGGAGTCAACCAATGAATTAATACTATAGTATTCCATCAACAGAGACTGAGATTACTTTTGCTCCTACACCTTGTTCCTTCAAAGTATTGTTCGCTTCTTGAACCAACATTCAAGATAAGTACAGAACTCAAGGATCACTAGAAGCACTGGCATATAGTAGAATGTTCAAAACTTAGCAAGTCAGGAAAGGTAAATCTTTTACATAAAAAGATCAGCTTACATCTTTATACAGTAAACATTTGTATTACTCTAAAGCATAAAGTATTCCTAGACTGAGAAACAAGTCAATTGGCATTACTCTATAAAGCAGAAAAATATTTGACCATAATCCTAACAGTTTTCTCACTCAACTCAAACAGCTCACTCAGATGATCCATTGCTCTGTGGTTCAGCATGCATGTCATCCACTGCCCTGGGATCTTCTTGTGCTGAAATAAAACAACATTCTGATGAGCATATACATTATGAGGCTAATTTATATTCCTAGTAAAAAGCAGCTGAGAGGTGAGACAGACATACCTGAAACCTCTAGATTGACACCTTCAGAGGGAAACACATCATTTTTGCCTTGTGGAGTGCTATTTGGGGAATTTTTTGATGTCCCTGACAAGTACCTGAGCCGATAGCTGACAAGAGCTGGTCCAAAGATGCTGTATTTTCCTGCACTACTGAAAGCTACTTCTGCATCAGCACGCCTCTTGAAGACAACTTTGGCACGGTTTGCTGTTTTCAGAACTTCTGTCTCTGCTTCCCTAAGAGATCCATAGCGACCAAATAAACTGATGAGATCGCTTTCAGAAGGAAGCGCATCTGACTCAGTAAAACTCAAAATCAGAGCAGTTGGCATGCATTCCTCCGTATTTTCAACCAAATTGTTCATTGGTCTTTCAGCTGCCACATCTTGTCCATTATCAACGCTTGCCGAATCAACCTGCAAATGTTGCGGAGTGTCCAACACAAGGCCAGAGGGAACAGAGGGCAATGGCTGCTCTTCAGGACTCCTCTTTTTCTTTTGCCTCTTTGTCTGAGATTCTCCTCCTCTTTTCTGGTCGCTAGATACCGGCTCTTTCTCAGGGCTTTCACTAATTATAACATCAGACCAATATGAATCCTGCACAAGGTCAGGCTGGAACATCTCTGAAGACACTGATGTAGAGTTGGTTGATTTTCTCCTACCCCTTTTACCCCTCACCACCTCCACAAGCTTCTTATCTTTGAAAGAACTAGATGCAAGTGAATCCCTAAAATCAGTGAAGAAGCTAACTATCACAGCAAGAAAACTGTATCCCTTCATGGGATCCCTAGCAGCCAAGCAGAGCTGTGACAACATATCACTGGGGGAAGGGAAGTCTTTTGAGGCACCTCTTTTTCCTTTTGGAGTCTCCACATGAGTATGAGCGTCATCCACAACATCATCTCCTCTACCATTCACCTTGGCTGGGCTCTTCTGAAATGTTCCACCATTGCACTTACGAAGGATAGGGGTCGATCCTGCCATCTGGGTAACAACTCGACGCACGGATTCTCCAACCTTGGAATATCTTGTAGAAGATGAAGATCGTGATTTAGTTTCTAAATCCCCTAATAAATCCAGCCGTTTCTTCTTAACCTTCCTTGAGCCGGTAGAATCAGAATCAACAACTTTACATTTCCTACCCGATGAACGGGAAGATGCTCTAGCTCCAGATCCACTTCTACCACTATCTCCATGATGAGGAACATTTTTCTCTTCCATCAGCTCTGACAGGCTCTTCTGCTTTCTACCATCCTCCAGAATATTTTTCTGCTTCGGAGGTCTTCCTCTACCTCTTTTTCCCTTCCCAGAAGTAGAATCTGAAGAAACTGGAGTTGAGAGATCAGCAAGATCATAATCAGATTTTCTTTTCCTAGATGGTGGAGTCTCCACATCATTCTCCAGCCCTCCACCAATAACAAATACAGGAAGTTCAGTATAACCTTTTGAACGATAAAAGGACCTTAACTGAGCCTTAGCTATCAGGAGCTCAAGTCCGTCAGCTCCTCCATTTGGGAACTGAGCTAATGCTTGAATATATTCAAGGAATCTCTCAGGTTGAAAAGAACTTGCAATCAAAGAACTGTCAACAGCAGGGCCACATGTCCCATCCTGTATCCCAGCATTCTCGACCTTCTGGTGCTTCATATCAGCACGAGCATCATCAGTGAAACAATGGCACATCATCCCCAACTCTATGCGCCTAGAGACTTCCCCCAGGGCATCATTAACAGCACTCACAAAAGCATCCAAGCTGCTCTGCTTCTCCATGTGTGAGAAGTATGTCTGAAAAGGCTTCAGCCGGGACTCGTCACACCAAGCAAAAGTTTTATCTCCAAAATATGCTACCAGAAAGTGGTCCTTCTTCTCATGCTTCAATGCCATCTCTGATGCATCCGAAAGATCAAAGATCTGTCCAGGCCACCATGGGTGGCTCCTCACCTTGCCCCAGACCATATCCGAAACAGAAAAACCATCCTTCTTTTCATCTTGAAAAGCATAGTAATACCTGACATGCTGACTGTTCTCCACATCTGAAGCCCGTCGCCTTTGTTTCTCTCTGCTTTTCGACATTTCTTGTCCACCGACTTGCAAATTCTGGACAGCACTAGTACTCCTGTCCATATCAAACCCATCCATATTATCCTTCACTTGAGGAACCTTTTCATCAACTTCCAACTTTTGAACCACCCCAGTTTTTTGGCTACCACCATCATTATCAGGCGAAACATCCTGGGATTTGAGCATATTGGGCAGCGAAGCAGAAGACTTTGCTAGCTCTACCACCTTAGGTGCACTAATTTCCACACCCAACATTGAATCCCCTTCAGCATTCTTTTCAGCCATCACCACATCAAATCCTACGTCAGCCATGACAACATCCTTATCCTTCGCCTTCCCATCAACCAGAACTGCGCTCTTTGCTTCAACTGCGTTGACACCCTGCACTACACCCTCATCAGCTGCAACAAAATCTCCGCTTCCACGCTCATCTCCCGCCTTCTCCTCGACGAAGTTCCTATCCACACTCTCAGCTTCAACAGCAGAAGCAACCAAGTTCAAATCTTCCAGAACAACATCCCCCTCTGTAATCAAAGTCTCACCAGTAGGTCGCGAATCCGCCTCCTGTACTCCTTTCCCAGCAACACCATCACCCTCCTCCTCGAAATCAGGGTTTGCATCCACAAAGGAATCCTCCGCCTCCGCCCTCTGATTAAAACCCTGGTCTCCACCACCCAAAACCCCATCTTTAGGTCCACCACTCGATCCGTCTCCTGCTTTCGGACCATCCGCGCGGCTTAGGGTTTCTGAAGCAGATCCACCGGGGACGTCAACCAGGGGAGTAGACGCCGCCTCGGGATAGGGCTCTTGGTTCTCCACGGCGGTGGCGGCGAAGTTGAGGTCAAGGCCATGGGTGGCCGAGGGACTTGAAGACATAGATTGAAACCCTAAAAAAACTTCTGCAACCTTCCACGAGGAATAGAGAGAGAGAGAGAGAGAGAGAGAGAGAGAGAGAGAATCTGTTCAACGGAAAACCTTAAATTTGCCTCATTTTTTTCCCCGAGAGAGGAGATTGGGGAAAAGGAAAAGAAGAACCCTAGAAATTTCTTGGAACACAAAAGAGGGATCAAAGAGATTACACGGAGTAGGAGCGAAGGGCAACATTTACGTACCTGGTATCGGTTTTGCCGCTCGGACGAAAACGGTATCAGCGGCCGGAACGAAATCTTAGGCTCCAAAGGCCAAAAGGTGACCCATATAGAATTATTTATAGGAGTAGGATCTCTTCACGGCATAGGTGAGGTTACCGAATATGTTTCCGAGTGAGGGATATGGGCCGCGTGCTGCACGGATGGGCTCGAGGGGTAGCTTAATAGCTACGCAGAGGTGAGGTTAGCTAGAGTTCAAAATTTGTAGACTGGGCGCCTGGAGGTGAGGGGCGTTTCTTCTCTTCGCCGCCAGGAAGAACTGGGAGTGGGTCCGCCTCGTGAATGGCGTGGATGGGGTGAATCTAATGTGGGATCTTTAGGCTAATCCGGCTGCAGATTATGTGATTGCCTAATTCTAAAAGTATCATATAGGCTGAATAAAAAAAAAATATCTTTGAACATTTTGAGATTTTTTATTTTTTTAATTTTATTAAAAATATTCGTATACATAATATATAAAATACCTGTTTTAGCAAAAAAAAATAAAAAAATGAAATCTTTGAGAATAGTTTGACTAGAGAGACATGGTATATGGATGGAGGTGGTCAAAGTTCAATCCGATCCTCTGTCTCGAGGGAGAGGATGAGGGACACGTTTTGATGGGACTTTTTCATGGATAGACCTCTAGTTGTAGGCCATTGAATATTATTGTTGGATTAGGAGTCTTAGGACATGGGTTATTGGTATCTTTTGACCATCTAATTTTCTTTTTGAAGACATAGAAATCTTCTTGGTGTCAGCCTAAATTAGTGACTTGTCACTTGTCATTTGTAAATCATCATCCTACCTGGCTTGTCACTCTTTTAGAAAAGAATTTACTTGCAATGAATACCATGACCCCCCCAACCTTGAGTCGAAATCTATCACTTGATTTCTATTCCACCCTCCTCTTCGCTGCCTCCGTATAATATATCACTATATCACCTCCTATTTATCCCTCATAGAAGGGTCAATTACTCATCTTCGTCTTGGTGTTATGGAAAATATTAATTGATTTTAACTTCTGCCATCCACTCCGGCTTGCATCATCTTCGTGACATGAGTATTTAACGATAGTTAATAACAACAATATTAAGTATGCTTTCAATATTAACCATGTATGGGAAAAGCTTAACAAATATATAAACCTTGCATGAGTGTTGGCGTACCTCTAGTGCACCTCTCATGATTCAAAATACTAGACCTTACCATCTTTAGATGCATCTACTTACCCATGATTGGACCATTATGTGCCAGAGCCACGCAATTCATGGATGGCTATGGCTATTAGGAAAAAAAAAACTTTATAAAGGATCATTGCCTTGCTATTGTGTCCTAGCTTGAATTTTTCATGTCCTCTCCCCTTTTCTTTTGATTTCTGCACATAATCCAAGTTCTCTATTTTTCATTATAGTGTGTGTCTACGAAGAGGTGATAACAGGCACAAAGAGAGAGCAAACTTGGTTCACAAATGCTACTAATGAATTTATCTAGCAAATCTTAGATGAAGAAAGTGTTATATATTGCAACCTCGTTGTTAACTTGGTAGATATTTGCATTTCCACATGCAGAAAGGAGGGGAAAATGGCTATACAGTCTATTGAATAATAATTCTTCGAGCATGCACCAACCAAGATGTAACAACTGTGCTTGCATGCAATATCATGGTAACAAAAGCCTATAGACAATGGACTTTGTAATAAGGAATGGCTCTATCCTAAATGTTTTGGTCCTTGAACTTTGATGAAGGCAGGACTATATTGTATGTGAATTATATTACACCATTGTATATAAAGTCATATATGCTCCATATTTATAAGATCAATGCCATGATGTATGCCAGCATACTCATCTTATAAATCGTTCTATTTATTGTCCATAATGTACTCTCATTGTCGTAAAATGCATTACATATGAATTCAAACAATTTTAAACCTTTCAATTCCAATTATTACTAAAAAAAGGAATGTGGAATGCTCATGCCAATTGCTCTTTGTACCACCATATAGCATAAACAACACAACATCTAAATTTGGACTTTGCTTATGCTTATTCTATTTAGGTTTCTTCTACAACTTGCTCACTCCATATACTCGTCGATACATATGTATTACTGGGAATCCATTATGTATGGATTCCGACTATTTTAAATATTTGAATATTTTTTTTTTCAAGAAGTACCAAATAGGGTGGAATGCTCCTATCATTTGCATAGCATCTACCTTTAGATTGCACTTATACTTCTATTATTTGAATTTTGTTTTGCAGCTTCCACTCCATGCATTTTTTTTAAAAAACTTAAATGAGCGTAATTCCATGTCAAGCAAAGCAACGAGGACATACTCATCTCAATTATAATTTATAACTAATTTCTTCATTAACACCCAAATCCACGCCCAGCTGGGGCATGGAGGTGGGTACAAGTGCGCCAACACCATCGACCCTCCATGCCATGCCCAGCCAGCAATACCCTGGCGAGAAGATCCTGTTGAAAAGCTTCGATCTCTATGTTATATGCTCTTTTCTGATTTTGTAGGCTACACTTTTTTTCGATGCGCGAATTGTCATTGTATCAAAAAAAAAAAAATAAAAAAAAATAAATAATAAATAAAGGGATTGCTTTTCCCCTCCATGGAGACGCCAATTCACCCCCACCTGGACCCTCGCCCCTCTGTATACCGCCTTCCCCTTCGTCGCCTTCCTCCTCCCCCACCGTTCCCTTCCCCTCTATATAAACCCTCGCCGAATCACATGACCTCCCCCGCCCCCCTCTTTCCCCCTTCTCGCGCTCCTTCCCTTTTCCTTCCTCTTCTCTCCGAGCCCGAGGAGGAGTTCTTCTTCGCTCCGCTAGGACGGGGGGAATCACCGCCGCTCTAGCCGGCTATCGGCGCCCCGATCCTGACGTCTGGATGCCGCCGTCCATGGTGCCCGGTCGCGGCGTCAAGGAGCTCTGGTACCGGGAGTTAGGAGCTTCTCACCCTCGAGTCGTCGCTCTCCTCCATTCTTTCTTCTTTCTTTTTTTCCGCCAATTATAATTCTCGATAACTGATACAGATTTCATATCTATGCTGTTATTTTGATTTTTGTAGTACATATATGCCATGAAATAATGTTTCACGATCTGCTACTTTTTACTAGTTACTCTGTCTTGTTATTATTTTTCGGGGGAAAATTTCAGCTTTCTTTATATTTTTTGTAGTACTACTAGTTTGAGTGACACCCTGTTACTATATCAAGTTATCTACTGGGTTGAATTGAAGAATCGAGTTTTCCCTATCAGGTTCTGCCATGCGTGGTCGATTGGCCTATTGAGTGTAGTGATGCGAGGAGAAAAAAACTGCTACCTTTGCAAACGACCTTGTAATCAATGTTGGAATTGGTAAACGTCCGACATGGATTGCTCTGGCCTTCCCTCACCTTGCATGTCTGGAAATTTTGCTCAGTTGTACCTGATTGAAAATTGGCTGCGGTCGTGATTTTGGTGATCCCTGTTCCAGAGCACTAGGAAGCTCGCTAATGGCTATTGCTTCATGCTTGCCTTTTTTATTTTAATGAGGAACATATGGCTAGACTTCGACCGAGGACATGAGCTTAGCTGAAAGGCTAGAAGTCGAATTCTAAGATTTTGTTATGCATACTGCTGCCGTTGCTTATCTGTGTGGTTGAATCTAGATGAGCCGTGCTATACACCTTGATTTGGCGGCAAGCTTTCTCCCACCCAAAAATTACTAAATGCGATCTTTGTTGATTTCAAACGAGTTTTGTCGATTCCTAATGATCCTTTAGTAAATGATATATGTGGCCTTGACTTTCTATTTGAGGATCTATATGTTGGTTTATTCTGGCTCCTGGCCCATTAATTTTAGATTTTCCATAATTGAGGCACAAGAGTTGGTTCTTTACCACCATTTAGTTGATGACAACTACAAAACGTCATTCTGTTCGGCGGTTTTAAGTAAATTGTTGACAAGTTTTCAAAATCTATCTGCCACATCTCTTCATCTTGAAAAGAGAGGACGAGTTTTCAATGAAGTTGTCCTTACAGCTGATCTCATCAGTCAATGATGAGTGATTGAAAATGGCTTAACATAGGACAGTCAAATTCGGGGACCCATCTATGTGGGTGGCTGGGAGTGAAGAAGCCAAGCTTTTATCTGGAACTAGGGAGAATTTGGAAACGTGTGAATCCATCTTTTATCTGGACCCTTGAGGTTAGGAGTGTAAACAAGCCAAGCTTGAGTGCGCTTATACCAGCTTGAGCTTGGTGCTTCTATTAACATGGTCAGGCTGAGTTTTGCTTGTTTTTGTCAAAAGCTGGGAACACCAGCTCGAAATCAGTTCATGTAAACTTGAGCTAGATTTGAACTATGCACGAGTTGTTTGACGATCCTATTTAATCGTTAAGAATTCCTTCCAGATGATATTAAGTGGTGACCCTTGGTTCATGGCCATTAACTCATGCTTTTCTTATTGTCTCATTTAGGCTGTCTACAACAGTTCTGTTTTGCAGATATGGTAGCTGCTCTACTATAACAAATACTGCTTCTTTCATCTGATGCTGAGTCCTTCAATGTGCCTGAACATATATGTATATCTGTTAAATAACAACGAAGGTAGAGCAGAACCACTGTCTAGCTGTTATACAGCAAGCATAGAGTGTATAGCACATAATCTTATCTTCATTATAATGGTGTACCAGTAGTTGTATATTTATTTATTTATTCATGTTCTATCACTTGAGGAAAACAAAGAATTGAAAAAAAATAATTGGCTTGATTGAGACTCATCTTGGTCCTAGATAATCTGGCTGCCATTCGGTTTTTTATGTTTGAGATAAGCCATTCAATCTTTTAAACATAGGTTGCTACCTTGGATGAGAATGATCGGTACTCTGAAATATCTGAGTTAGTGATGCCATCAAGTAGGTATGCTGCTAAACAAAATCTGTAATGTGAAACTTTCGGGTACCATATAACTATACAACAGCAGTACCAAAATTCCCAGTTGCATATTATGGTGGATGTAGCATAAGCATCATCAATTTTACTAGATTACTGGAGTACTGTTAGCTTATATTATTTCTTTTGTAGATTCTGAGGAGCTTCATATTATAGATTTGAGAACAAAGGTTGTTTACTCGTTTGTTTTATTCTAAATATTCTAACATGAGAAATTGCACAATATGCTGAAAAAATTGTTAGATGAATCATATTATGCAGCGAGAATTCAGAACATTGATTGTTCTTATCACCTTCTAATTATATGTTTAGGCTTTTGTGAAGCGGATGTGTTTCTATGGGGACTTAAATGGTCATCAGGGTTGCATGAACACTATACATTTCAACCCTGCTGGTGTTTCTGGTTCTGATGATAAAAATGTCATAGTTTGGAATTGGGCAACTAAAAGTAAAGAAATCATATATCATTCTGGTCATTTGGATAATGTCTTCAAGGTGCGAGTTATGCCATATACTGATGATCGTACCATAATAACATCTGCAGCTGATGGTCAGGTAAGTCTATTTTAAAACTTCTAAGCACAGTTCTTTTCTTTAAAAAAATCCTTATATATGTTCTTTTAAAAGAAAATTCATGTTCCAGTCTCTAGTTTTTACAGTTTTAAGTCAAGCATGGAGCATATGAATGAAATTATGTATTAAATTGTCATCTTATGACCCGTGACCATGAAAACTCTTGCATGAACTTTCATGTAGAAAAATATAATTAAGAAGATGGTTTTTTTTCCATCTCCATAAAGTTGCGTCCCTACCTTGCGGTTGTAGTTGCACTTGATATTTGCTATGACTCTTTGATACATATATTGGAACACAAAACGAAGCCCTTGTATGTATAGCCGGACTATGGACCATGTTTTTTTTCCCCCAATCCAGATACAAGTGCAATTCTGCACAAGGCAACCACATTTCAAAACATGAGTGCTGTATTCACACATTAGAACATCAACAGTGATTGCTTTTCCATTACTGGGTTTGCTTGCTTATGGATTGGCTTAGGATGGAATTGTTTTGATACAAAGGATACTTAAATCTAGCACATTCAAATATTGCTCCTTTCCTTCTGACCTAAAATGTATGGAATTTAGTAGTAAGTCAGATTTGCCTGTATTCGTGTTGTCTGTGGGCTAGCACATTTAGTGGCGTATAGTTCATGGCTGCAACCAACATGGCTTTTAAAGCTTTAACATGTTAAAATCAGGCTTGCCATGTGCCCTTATTTTGCTAATGTATTCCTTCTCATTAAATCTGTATCTTTGCTTGGATCTAACAGGACCCTTAATGACAACTGGAATGGGAATATAAACTGGTCCATCCGTAATTGTTTGGGCAAATATTGTCTGCCCTATTAATATGCTAGGTCATTCGTGATAATTTGCATCTATGTGTATGCAAGCACGTGAACTTAATCTAGGTGAATGATCGTGCTATTAAGTAGTCGGGGTTGCAATTCTTGCATAAGTTTCATTTATAATTAGTCAACATCCAATGGTCTTTACTTCAGAAACTGGCTAGTATACAAGCCTGGAGTTACAGTTCATCCATCTTCGAGGTAGTCTTTCTAAAACCACAAATTGGACTAATTATTCGCATCTGTAAAAACTAGATGAAGGATCTGTTTAATATGGCAATTAAAATTAGGGAGGAAAAGAAAAGAACTAATTTTGTCTAATTTGGCGATCAACAACGGGACAAGGAAAAGGAAGAAATTATAAATAAAGATAAAATCATGCACTTGTAAGCACATGATTTTATATCTTTCTTCCTTTTTTTGTTCTTTTTATATGACAACTATCAAATCCTACCTCGAATATCAAGGATCAGCCTACGAATCCTTATTCACTTCACATGTATGAAAATTAACTTTTGGTCCATTCACCCCATCTTCCTCTCTTGTAAAGAAATTTGCCTACCATTCCTTATCTTGATTTCCAATATTAGTTGCACATCTCCCTACCTGAAAATAAATATTATTCTATATTACTTTCAATGTCCCTCCTCAGTTCTTACAACAGATAGTGGTATGCAACAACAATTTTACCTTGTCTCAAGCTGGATTTCCAATATCAGTTGTACATCTCCATGCCTGAAAATAGATATCATCTTATATTAGTTTCCATGCCCCTTACCCAGTTCTTACAACCGATAGGGGTATGTAATAACAATTTTACCAATTCTCTTAATCTGAATCTTGTGGATATCCAACCAATGCTCTAGTGAATTTCTTTTGAAAATTTTATTGAGATTAATTTTTAATAGTTAATAGCTGATAGCTATGTCGCTTATAAGCTCATTAACTGCTGCATCTTAAGAAACCTGTATTGTATTTTTGTTGTTGTTGTTGTTGTTCTGCCCTTATTAGGTTAGTGTTGGCCAAATTATGGAGAATGGTCAAGTCACTACCAGGCAGCTTGGGTTACATAATGGCCGAGTGCATGGACTTACCATAGAATAGGGTGCTCCTTATGTGTTTTACAGCTGTAGCGAGGATGGCTTAGTACAGCAGGTAGACCACCTTATCAATTACCTTATTTTGATTCTCCCACTTCCTTCCTTCCCCCCCTCTAACATTGCAGAAATTGAATGTCGATTTTTTTGCAGTTTGATATGCGAAGCCATGCTCCTACCAAGCTTTTACTTGCTCTTCATTCTCGGGGAATAGGCTACCTATAAGACTGAATGCTATGGTCATAGATCCATTCAACTCTTACCATATCTCTATAGGTGGTTCAGATGAATATGCATGTGTTTATGACATAAGAATCTGTCAATGGGATGCATCGAGCACTCCATATCAACATATGAATACTTTCTGCCCTTGTTTTCTGGTTGGTACCAATGGTGTCCATATCACTGGACTGGCATATTCTAGCACAAGTGAATTGTTTGTCTCATATAATGTTGAGCTTATCTACATGTTTTTGAAGAGCATGGGACTTGGGCCAGACCCACAATCTGTTAAAGTTGATGCAAATTTGCAAAAGCTTATAACACCACAGGTATATTCAGGCCATAAGAATTTTAGAACAGTCAGTGGATCAGACTGTGGCCATGGTTATATATGGAAGAAAGACGGGGGCGAGCTGATGTGCTGATGCACGCATTGTGAACTGAACTGTGTCGAGCCTCACCCTCATGATCCTGTTCTTGCTACAGGTGGATATGATACTAATATAAAGATCCAGACTCCGGCAGCTGATAAACTATTTCCACTTCCAAGAAATTCCAAACAGAGTTCCTGCTGTATCTATGTTTCACTGACTTAAATTTCAGGAAGTTTTGTTGGTTTCTAGATTATGATCTCTCTTCTCCATGGCAGATAATTGCAGGTAATAAGCGGTGCAGAGAGGCTCGTGCACGAATAACACTCTCCCCTGATGTCGTCATGCATGTGCTGCGATTGCAACGGAGGCAAGCTTCAGCATCTGCAGAGAGCAGAACCTCGAGTGCGGACACTGACAGTGGTGAGGATGATGACGGTGTCTTTGCCTTCTTCCGCTGCTTCTTAGAGCGTGAGCAGAGTGGTACTTCTAGAGGTGGCTCGGATTTCAGAGATTGCATAGTCTGTCAGCTATTGAGTTTGTTGAACATATATCTAGTACCAAGTACATGCCTGCTTTAGACTGCACACAAGGAATAAAATGCTAGCAATCCAGGACAAAAATAAAATGCGTCACTATATTAGGAGGGGATATGTTTGCCTTTGTATGGTTTGTTAGGTTTTATGATAAATATGGAGTAACTATTTCCATAAGTTAAAAAGAGCGCTTATGTAACAAAAATGTAAGTATTCAGCAGTAGTCATTACATACAGAAAAAGTTGTCTGATATGTTGCAAACTGTATAATGTTTAACAGTGGTCTAAGTTGCTTGCTCAGTTAAATGTGCTTTCATGGTATTGTGGTCATTTTTGGATCAGAATCTATGGGGAGTGTCATGATGCTTTGATTTTTTTTTTTTTGAGAGAGAGAAAATGATGTTTTGAATCTTTTATTTTCTTTTGAGTCTGTTCAGCAACAGTTATTGTAGCAGAATGCCAGAGCCAACCTCTTATTTTTGCAAGCCCTTGCGTTGCGTGGAATATTTGAGTTCTTAGCGTTTACAAAAGCAGATGCACTCATGCACCTCCTTCCTTGAGGAATAAAAAAAGGGAAATCCCTGGCAGAAATTAACCATCATTTTTGTTTCACCAGAGAACGACTTCATGTTCTAATGCTATTTTAGAAGGCTAGAGCGTGGCAAAGTGAAGATACATGGATGTGGGGCGAGAAAATGCTGACACGCCTCACAAACGGGGATTGAAAGAGTCAATCAGAACTCAGACAGATTCTTTATTATTTACTCAAAAGTGTGGCAGAAATGAGGGATTCCCTGCTGTTTGCTCTTCCATGGCATATCGTTTTGTCATGTCACCGTGACGGCCATTTGACATGGAAGCAACCTCCTTTTTTTTTTCTTTTTTTTTTTTCCTAAGAAAGCAACCTGCTTCATAGGCTGGCTTCAACAAGATTCATCACATCATTCAAGAACTCATGGTAAAATAGTATATGTGATTTGACACATTGTTTGAGGCAATTTAAATCGAATAAAGATTAAAAAAACTCGAAGCTTCAAGTAATTCGGCAAAAGCCACCAAAAACCAGTATGTCCAACAACTTAAGATGCTATGGTCATTGTCTTCCGCAAGCAGCTTCACAGTGGGAAACCTACCCTCTCGAGCAACTCTTTCTTTGAGAGTAACGTGGGGTACGACACCAATCCAGATCAAAATAAGGATATCTTTCCTGAGGAGAGGGATGTCAGACTGGCGTAGAAAAGCTTGTTCAGCAGCCTTTTAGGCCATCAACTGTAGGGATGGGTTGGACCTTCATCCAAACATAAAAAAAAAAAAAAAAAAATCAATGGGCTCAATTTCTCCAAGAGTGCGCTATTTGGTTGAGGACCATGCTTGGTTGATTGCTGGTAAATGATATCTTCAGACTTCTGTTGGTGATCTAAATCATATTATCTGCCTGACCGGAATAAGTCATTATATCGCCATAGAACGATGATAAAGTGGCATTGCAAAGATTCTATATTTAAATCAGCATCAACCTAAAGAAAATATTTCAGACATTCTTTCAAGCTTTCATGTTAGAAACTAATATTAAATTCTTAAGACCATGAGAATGTCAAATAGTACCTGTAATAAACATTACATATATATAGCAGTGCAACCATCATGGTGTAAATGTACGATGCTTTAGTTTCAGATAATTTAAATGGTACTCTTTTTTATGAAACATAATGAAGGCTGCTCAAAGCTCTCCAACTACTGTAGAAAATGGCCAGTTATGTAGAAAAAACATATTCAAAAAACCTAACTCGTACTTCTTTTTTTTCTAAACCATGCAATTATAAATATGTACCGCGCTATGGTGCGGGTGCTTGATTCAGCCTTAACCTGCTAAAAAGTAATGGATTAAGCTGGAGCTTCAAGTAAAGAGGAGAGCTTCTTCCCCTACGCACTCCTCTGTCATCAGCTAAATCCCCTGCGTTGGGTCTTTAATCAAAGTCATATGGTACGAAGTGTTGCTTTTGTTACAAATCAAGGCACCTCCTGATACCCACCTTGCTTTTTAACCTGACACGCTTCCTCCTCGGCACCCCACCCTTGGTTTGTGGCCACCTACTTTTCCATGGTCACTCTACCTAAAAGGTAATATAAGCGGTCCCAAGAAACCTTGCATTGTTTTTGTATTAGATCTTGAGAAAAATACGACTCTGGGGCCTATCTATAGTACACCACAAATGCATGAAAACTTTATGGTGCGGTGTTCGGATTGTCAGATTTCTGAAGGTGGCCACCTCCTTGTGTCTGACTTAAATTTACTTCTCCTGGGCCACTACTTCAGTCCTGTTCATAAAAGCTGTGTCCTCTTTCATGTCAGTGTGGAATTTGAATGGCAAGCCGTATCTGGGATTAAGAACTTATTTGGAGAACGTTTGGTGGATAAAAAAGTACTTTTTAATTTTTCAAAAGTATTTTTAGCTAAAAAATAATGTTTGATAAATTTTTCGAAAAGTTGTTTCAACTTTTGCGGGAAGCTGAAAACAGCATTTGAGAAGAAGCTCTAATTTGGAGCTTTCCGAAAATGTTGTTTTCAGCTTTTTCAAAAAATTGTATTTTTGACCAAAATACCTTTATTTTAAAAAAACATTCCTCCCAAAAACCTCTCTCTCACCGTCTC
>JAOXJJ010000627.1:2469233-2530524 GCA_025769935.1 Phoenix roebelenii
ATTTTCACTACGCTGCACAGTTCTTCCTTTGCCTTCAGATGTATTCAAGACCAAACTAGAGTTCACACCAGACTCTCCTCCCCCACCGCCGCACCCTCTCCCTCTGCCCCGCCGCCGCACCCCCTCCCTCTCTCCCGCTTCCATGGTGGGGAGGTGCCGAAGAAGAGGAAGATGGGTCGTCTTCCCCTTCCTGCGGCCGCCGCCGGCGACGATGTCCCCGTCATGTCGAGTATTCCATGAACTGAAAGGCTAAATCAAATGGCGAGTATTCCATAAACTGCTGGTTGGGTGTGAGCACAATAAGAGTGAGGACATAGGAGAATATATTTGGCTGATTGGAAATGAGAAGAGAGGTCAGAGCTTAAGGTTATATTCTTAGATAAGTGGAGTTCCATATCTGTTGAAATTAGTATGGAAACTCACCAATCTTCTGGTACCCTCCCTTCAGTACTCTTTTTTTTTTTTTTGGAAGGAAAGTTACCCTTCGGTGCTTGAGAGAGGAGGACACTTGGACATTAAAGGCTTCAATGCCTGATGGTCGAAATTGGGGTCAGGGCTCAATACCCTGGTAATCCATACAGGCTGTAGTAATCTATAAGTTGGCCATGGAACAAGTTTCATTTCCGCGTGACAAGGATATAATTATTAGAGCTTTGATATTTGAAGGATGTCCAAACCCAAGAGGGATCCATGCCTTCTCAAGAAAGGGTCTTTTTCTTGGTATTCCAATCTATCATTTTACAGCATGCCCATACACTGTGTTGGCCTCAGATTTGGTCCATTTGTTTCACCTGATGGATGTATGAGATTTGGCCAACAAGATTTGATCCAACTAGTCTTCAGATCCGTGTTCAGTCCTAACTGGTGGCATATTTCCTCTAATAAATAGTTTTGGATGTGCAATATCTCCTCTAATACACACTCTCATTCCCTGGGCTAATAAGTTTAGATAAATATTTTTTTTATTTTTTGTTAAAGCAGATAATTTATACAGTTCGAGTACAGATACATTCAATAAGATCAAAAAATAATAAGATCCGGAGTGCTCTAAGCAACTCTCTTTCTTCAATCTACATAGTGCCTCCAAAGTGACTGACCATATATCCTGTTTGTTTTTCTGAATACATGTTTAGCCTAAAAAGCCACACCAATACTCATTATAATTCAAATTTTTCGAAGCACTACATAAATAATCTCTACTTCAATGCACACTTTCTTCCTCTTCACTAGGTTGAGTGTATTTGTTGGTGTATTAATGCTAGAGATGGACACTTTTTACATTTGTATATCAGCAATCTTCAATGATAATATTAGTTTTGGGGTAACAATATGATTACCTCTATTTTAACAAATCCCATTATGAGATGATGCTTGATGTCTAAACTTCATCTTCTGCCTACCAAAAATTGTCCTGATATTCTACTTTTGTGATTAATACTGCTTTATGTAGATGGCGGGATCCACTGCAGGTAGAATTTTCTTCAGCAAGCAAGAAAATTACATCAGGAAAAAAAATTAAAACAAGCAAGTACATCAAAGAGTTTGCTGCAGAATCCAAGCTTCCATAGCATCAGTCTACAATTTTTTTTAGGGTTATATGTAGCATTAGTCTTCTTTCAAACTTACTTAATTTGAAGTTTCCCAAAAGAACCTTAATTAATGCAAAGAAACGTTCCATGGCCCTCGTCTACATGTACTCCATGGTTTAAAAAATAACTTGGGAATAGGGAGCACAGAGAACTTGCATGGGCCACCCCAAAAGCTGTCGTTTGAAAATGGGCGGTAACCTGACGGGAGGTAATAAGACCTCAACTCGCAGCCCAAACAAGCAACCAGCTTTCTTGGATACACCGCAAAAACCCTGCACCAGTGGCCAGTAGGGGGGGTCGGAGCACCGGTAGCGTGCTTGGGGACAACGGACGCTGGGCAAAATTCTAACCTGGTTGAAGTCTCGCTCTCGGCGAGTGGCGACAAAATCCACCACTTCGTTGGCTCCAAACCCTAGCTTTAGCTCGAGACAAACCCTAGTGCTTCCTATAAATCTCGTGTCCTCTGTTTGCTCCCTCCGCTCCCTGAAGAGGCATCGGGACTGCGAGAGGGGAAGGAGAAAGAAGGCGAAGAAAAGAAGGGGAATAAGAAGGGAAACCGTCGTGTTTCGATCGCAAATCGGAAGGAAAACCGTGAGTTGATTCATCTCTTGTTTCGTTTTTCGTCTTGTTTTCACTTGCTCTGCTCCAAAGCTGGCTCCTTTCTTCGCGTTCTTCTTGCTTGACGAACGGGAAGAGAGGAAATGTGGGAAAAATGCCAGCTTTCTATACGTGGATATTCTAAAGAGAGCTCTTCTATATCGTATGGAAACTTGGAAAGAAGCCCCGCTTCTTTTTGTTTCCTTTTCTTCGTTGCAAGAAAAAAAAAGACCAGAAACAGTGTTACCGTGGGAAAGTTACGACCTTTCCTTGAGCGGTTCGATTAAAGAAAGGTCATCTAAAATACATAGAAAATATTTCATTTTCTTCTAGTTCCTTGTTTTCTTAAAGTTTGGTTTGTTTGGGCTTCGTCGCCAAAAAAAAAAAAAATCTGCACCAGAAATGATAATGCCAGATCTTTTGATATCAACACCGCAGGCTTTTGAGGATTTCCTGATCGGAAAGTGCATATAAACTACAGAAAATAAGAAAGAAAACCATAAATGTTTCTTCTTTGATGAGTTCTAATATAGGCTTCTTTTAAGTTCCTCTTGATCATCCTTTTCTCTTTGGTATCTTCTTTGTTGATGAGTTCTCATCTGCGCTTGTCTCCTCTCCTTAGCCTATCCGTGGCCATTTTTCTCCTTCTCCTACCCCTATCCCCGCGCTTTCATGCTTTATTTCTTTTTTATTACACCTTGGTTTTGTGTTTTGAATTACTGTAGCAGTTATTATTTTCAAGGAAGAATCCCTTCAGCAGGCAACGAGATTTAACGGATTCAAAACTAAAGTTTATTGCTTTTAATCTTGAAATATTTCTTATTTTAATATCTATTTACATTTATTTCATTAATTCTTTAAAAGCTGCTATTTTCACGGTACTAAAAAAAAAAAGGTTTTATTACTTGGTTTTTGCCGACTGTGAGGAGACTCCTCAGGAGGCGCGCCGTTCTGCAGCCCTTGCTCCTTTGACCCCCTTTACCCAAGCTCCATTGTTTCCTCTCCCATCACTGCGGCGCGGTACAATTTCTTTAACTTGCCCATCAATGACTAAACTGCCGTCCTTGCCCGGTCTTGGTTCATTCAAATGTAAGGGCATTGTCGTCACTTCAATCAACAGGGGGGGGGGGGACACGCAAACTCTCTAGATTCCTTCCTCCCTGCTTACGTTATGCGGTTGCGAAGCAATGATGGGAATGGATGGAGAGTACGAGTAGAGCAGTATTGAAGTTAAGGGGAAAAGTTGAAAGCTTTGGTAAAATCGATGTCTTTGTGCTCAGCTTTGTGAAATGGTGGAAGAAAACAAGCTAGGATTACTAGAGCAGTCATTTGTTCCATTGGTTTGGATCCACTTGCTGCTCGTTGGGGTCCATGGGACATTTATTTTGTTCTTGTGCAATAAGCTCGCCTGATATGAGCTCTCTTTATGGTTTGCTCTGTTCTGTTGTGGTTGCAGGTCTTGGCTTGTGGAAGAGGATAGACTAAGTGGGATAGCATGCAGACACCCAAACCCAGGTATGTTCTGCACTTGAGTTTTTGTTTTTGTAATACCCGGATGCTGATTTCTGAATAGTTTCGCTCAGTGGGTGGTGGTGGGATCCAAGATGGGTTTGTTTGTATTAAATTGAGTAGATAGGATCAAATGGTCCCTCTGGTTGGATTTCTTTAAATTTTCCAATGGAGAGGGTTCCACTCCACCCCGTGTGTGTATAACCGCCTGTTTGGTTTGTTGGATTTGTCCGATTGTGAGTTAGGGTGGTGGCCCATGCATAGGAAAACTTATCTTATTCACTCGATGTATGTATGTGTGAATATGCTTGGAAGTAACGGCTCTGTACCTTTTCTTTGTACAAGATTTGTTAAACTTGATGTATATTGTTGATCCTTTCCTTATAAGCTTAGCTTTTGGGGATAAATTGGTTAGTTAATATGGTATTAGAGCTGAGATTTGCTGGAGATCATGAGTGCTCATTCCTTATAAATATGGGGCTTCAAAGTGAGGTTTTGTAACGGATTATGATATCTAATAATGCTTCTATTCTTTTGTGAGGGAGAAGGGGATCCATAAAGGGTGTGGACCAGTATGATGTGATGGGAGAGGAGTTTTAGCTTGTGACAAATCGGATGTTTTTGGAATGTTGGGCCTTGCCTTAACTTTTCATAGGAGGTATCTGGTGGATATGCGTTGGTTTTATGACTGATTTGATATTATCGTGTGTCTTCTGTTCATGTTATCTGGTGTGACCAAATAGGCACATCTTTAAATTATTGGGACTGTACTTACCAATTCCCTTTGTCAGTTCGCATGAGCCTGAAGAATCAATTTTGGATACTTGACTTGATTTCATGATCAATTCTGCACCTTCCAATCTTTGTCGTTTATGATTGAAATTAATATCCACTTCTACGGATCATGTAGAATCACAATTTTACTTGGGTTAGCTGCTCGATCTTGTTGCAACAACTGATTGATGGAGAGAAGGTTCTGAATCAGTAAACTGTTACCGGTAGAGCGAGGTGAAAGTACCCTATTTGGTGGTTAACTTATATGTGTTGCCACTTTCAACACTGATATAAGCATATCATTTTTCTTCTGTATTAATGGATCCTAGAAGCATCTGTCTTTAACTTCTTGGTCACGCTGACCGATCTGCAATGACAATTTCACTTGTTACATATGAACTTTTTTCTTTTTTCCTTTTGTGTGTTTGTGTGTGTGTGGAACTGCAGCAATTTTGTTTCTGGTGGACCACAAATTATTACTCAGAGAAATTTAGACAATGCTGTAGAAATTTTAATTTTCTCACTAATACATTTATGTTTGTTGTTGATGACAAGCATGTATTGATTTCTTAAAAGTCAGACATCTCTTTTGCTTGAAGCAGGAGCGTATCATCAGAAGTTCCTCAAAGAACTTCTCCAGCCACTCCTAGATCAACTCGTGTAGCCAAGGCAGAAGGACATGAATCTGACTCTTCCGCTTCTGTTCACGCTCCTACAAAGACCCCAACTGAAAGAAGTCCTAAGGTTGTCGAGCGCCGGTCACCCAGAAGTCCAGTAACTGAGGTAATGATTAAGTGGAACTGCCCTGTTTCTTGACAACAGCTTCTAGGACGGGTCATTGTGCCCGAACATTATATGCAAGCTTACAACATGTTATCCTCTGCGAAACTAGAATCTACTGCTCATGTTTCTGAACAGCAATCTCAATTACTTTTTAGATGCATGTCGTCAACTGACACTGAAGGGAAACATTGCAATTTGTATCTTGAATAGGTAGCTTACATTCTGTTAAACCTCTCTCTGTGTTGATTTTGGCTTTATGAATGCTACATATACATAAGCATGTTTGGGAGTTGAACGATGCCTAGATGGATGATATCATTAGGGCTCAGCAGCCATTTCTTTTAAGGTTTAACATCAATTTTGTAAGGCAATTGATTGATCAGTTTGACCTGCTTCAGACTTGACACATCCTGGATTTAGTCCCAATCAGACCTAAATCTAGACTTCTAAGTTGCACATGGCATTGAAAACCTGGTAAAGTTAACATGCCCTGTAAGGTTGCCAGTGACAATATGTCAGTTTGACTGGAATAGGATAAATCAACCTCATATACATGCAAGATAATGTAATCACTTTGAACTATGACATTCAGCACTCTGAATTTGTAGAAATTGTGGATCCTTAACCTCGGTAGTCTGTTTTCTACTGCCGTACTGCTGTCCTCTCTCCTCCATTGTCGTTTATTTTTCCATTTATGTTTTACTTAGGCAGTTGATATCTCTGCATGCCGTACCATTATAGCGTAGTAGGCAACAAAACCCCAACTAAATGTTCATATCGCAGGTTGTTTTTAGGTCAATCATCTTTAATTTCTTTCAGTGGGGATGACTAATATCTCCCACTTCTTTTCTGAAAACCAGAAGAAGCGTCCAAGTAGGATATCTGAGTTGGAGTCCCAACTCACTCAGCTCCAAGAGGATTTGAAAAAGACAAAGGATCAGTTAAGTTCATCTGAAGCAGGGAAGAGGCGAGCCCAGCAGGATGCAGAAGAAGCCAAGAAACAGCTACAAGGCATGTCTGAACAGGTTGAGGATTCACAGCGTCAGCTTGTTGAGTTCTCTGCAGCTGAAGAAACTCGGCTCCAGGAACTACGCAAAATTTCGCAGGAGCGTGATCGTGCATGGCAGTCTGAACTTGAAGCTATCCAGAAACAGCATTCTGTCGATTCCACGGCTTTGGCCTCTGCCATGGGTGAGATTCAGAGGCTGAAGCAGCAGGTTGAAAATGCTGTTAAATCTGAGGCTGCCCAAGCAAAGCACTCTGAAGAAGCTCACGTTGAGCTTCAGGCTTTGAAGCAAGACATGGCGGAAACACTTGCTGCCCTTGAGAACCTAAAGATTCAGCTTAGAACTACCGAGAAAGCGGAGGATGAAGCACGGGCAATGGTCAGCGAGGCTCAACAGCAACTGGAAATGGCTAAGATCAGTGTTGAGACTCTTAATTCTGAGGGTTCGAAACTAAGGGAATCCTTGAGTTCCGTGACCTCTGAGCTAGAAGAATCCAGGGCTCAAGTTAGTTCACTAGAGGAAATTGTTAAAAAATTGCAGGCTGATAAGTTTGCCGAGGAGGTTGACCTCAATGAACTTGACAAATCTGGTTGTGGTTTTTGGGAGTCAGAAGTGGAAAAATTGCGATCTGCACTTGAAGCAGCCGAGATCAAGTGCCAAGAAGAACACAATCAAAATACAATGCAGGTCCAGTCTGCCTATGAACAGTTGGAGCGTATGAAAACTGATTGTGGACTGAGAGAAGCCGAACTAGAATCATTGTTGAAAAATGGGAAGACAGAGATTGCTGAGTTGAAGGCAGCTCTTGTTGACAGGGAATCTGAAGTTCGGAAATTAGCAGCTCTGAACAAGGAACTGAATGCAGAAATAGAGAAGGCTCGGGTAAACCAAGTGGATTCTGAGATGGAGGCAAAATTAATGAAGTCGATTACCGACATTGCTGAGCTGAAGGCAAACCTCATGGATAAAGAGACAGAGCTGCAGAGTATTTCGGAGGAGAACGAGACGCTGAAATTAGAATTAGGAAAGAAAGAGACAGAGAGCCGTAAGAGTTATGAAGCAGTCATTGCTGAGCTTGAGGTAGCAAGAGCTGCAGAGAGGGAGGCGACAATGAAGCTTGGATATGTTACCGAGGAGGCTGATAAAAACAGCAGGAGAGCCGCAAGAGTGGCTGAGCAGCTGGAAGCAGCTCAATCAATGAATTCAGAGATGGAAGCTGAACTAAGGAGGCTGAGAGTGCAGTCCGATCAATGGAGGAAGGCAGCTGAAGCAGCCACAGCTGTTCTCACTACGGGCAACCATGGGAGTTTCATGGAGAGGAGCGGCTCATTGGACTCTCAGTACAACACTGTTGCTGGGAAGCTGATGAACTCCCCGTTTTCTGATGACTTGGATGATGAATCACCAAAGAAGAAGGACAAAAATATGCTGAAAAGAATCGGTGGGTTGTGGAAGAAGAGCCCCAAGTAAGATGACAATTGACTATTTATTGGTAAGTTAATCACTGTCATTTGGTTTTCCTATTATGCATGCACTTATCCTAGCTCATGCTAATTGGGACATTGATCAGTTCTTTCATTCTTTTTTGTGGCCAGAACACCATGGGATGTGACACTGAGGAAAAGTGCACTGCTTCAAGACAGGTGATGCAAGAGAGCTTTAGCTTTGATTTGCTCTTCTTTCAACCTGCTTCAAACTTTACTCTTCTTGATGCTACTTAAATATACCTGTAAAACTTTATTTCAATGCCACTTTTCTCATGGAACAGATAGCTCCTGATTGTCTTGTGGCAACAGGAACAAGTTCGGTGTTCGGCACCATTATTATTAGCAATTTCCCCCCTTAATCTCCCCTTGAATGTTTATCAGATTGTTTTACGTCTCAGATAAGGGTGGCTCTCACAGCTCCGGTTGCGTTTAAGCCCAAGGCTCATAGCGGAGACACGAGAGAATCGGGCCATTTAGCCATCCAACTAAACTTAGGCATGCATTAGATTGAACTGGTTTGCCTTGCAAGCTTGAAATTGTTTATCGGCTGACATCATTACTAATCCTTCTTCAAATCCTGCTTCAAATCTTGCTGATGGTTGCATGCCTTGCCTATGGATCTTCTCAACTATCTTCCTATATATATACATCATGAGAATCGATTATAATACGGGATTGCTCTTAGACACTTGTATAGAATTAAAGAATCTAAATAATATCTTAGTAGATTTTGAGAAGAGTTTTAGAACTTGCACTCCTGTGATTAATGGGTAACAATAGCGGCAACTTCTATAAGCACCAATAGATCAACATAAAACGGGAGATAAAACATAATTTCTTTCACTAGTGGCATAAATAAGATAGAAGTAACTCATTTTTCATTTAACATTTGTGTTATTACTCACCTTGCAGACGTGGATTACATAGCGACCACGCAATCCTTCATCTGAATTGCTAAATAGGTCTTAGTCACAGTTTGCTGAAATGATGCTAGATTATTTTTTTAACAAAAAAGGTTCGATAACGTGCGGAGCATTGCAAAGCCTAATACTGAAGGGGCGATTCGATCATTGAAAAGATACGATACCTACATGTATCTTATTGAAAAGGTCTATGAGTTCCTTTTCCCACCGTGCTTGCACCACAAGACTAATAATAAGATTTCCATCAACATACCACCTATCCGCTCATAACATTATGCTACCAACACATATATGGCATATATAATACCCGGAATATACCCCAATATGGTCAGCAAAAGGTCAATCCAAAACTCCACCTGCACAAATAAATCATGAAAAAAAAGGCACTGCATCACCGTCCAAAAAAATACACATGTATTACATCAAAGAAAAACACCAGTCTAAATAGAAATAAATAAATCCTTCTGTGCAAATAAATAAGCAGTAGAACCATAGAAATGAATGATCTTATGATGCAAAGGACACTAAAAGACTTACACCGCATCCATAACGGAGAAAGACTCCAAGAGGTGGCAACAGTATGGCCAGTACTACTTCCAGGAACGTCGCGGATCCCATCTCTTGGAAGCTATTCTTAGCTGAAATTTATTCTCAGAGAGCGAGGGGAGAATAAGGATAAGGTTATCGTGAAGGAGGAGGAGACTGGGCTTGGAATTGAGGGAGCATTCGGCTTTGGAGGTGGTGAGGAGACTGGGCTTGGAATTGAGGGAGCATTCGGCTTTGGAGGTGGTTTTAGGCTTCGACGGTTTTTGCTCGTGAGAGCGGAAACGTGGCAGGTGAGGCTAATCGCTTTGAGGCCACGTGTGTTATTTGTGTGACACGTGTCCTCTCTAGATCGGGATCTTGGTGTCGATACTGGCCCAGGTGTGGCATGGAGATGGGATCTACGGTTATATTTTCTTGGTGGTTTGATACGTTTCTACTTGAGATGCCTGGGTTGCATGGTCAAAATTAAAGCTAAAATTTTTAGTTCTACTTGTGATTTGGGAGGTTAGGAATGGTAGGTTGACCTGATTGCATTATTGGAACTTTAGTTACTTGTTGATCATGCAAGATGTCTTACTATTGATTGTCCTTGGAAAGTCAGCATGTCACATCTCTATCGCAATTTTGAGATCATGCCAAAGCACTTAATAATTACAAAGATAAGGATTGCTGCGATTGCAAGGCTCAGACATTACAAAGATATGAATCTTTGATGGATTCAATGTCCAAGGTTTGGGTTAAGGGGTACTCTCACCTAGAAGGAAATTATGTTGTAGGATGTCGACCACCCAAAAAATAATGAAACTTAGTATGCTTTGAGATGATTCTTTTTCTTTCTTTCTCTTTAACATATGGAAGTGGGGAGATATGAGAGACACACACAAAAAGGCTTTAGAGGCTGGAGTCCTTGCAGTTTGAGAAATGACATTGAAGTGATCAATGACTGGATTCCGAAGAGCATCATTTCTCCAATACAATCTCTAGAGGACAAGCGGAGCACCATATTATACCCAAGATATTTTCTTCATCAAAGAAAAACACAAGATCCATAAAATGAGCACACCAACTCTATCGGCTATCCTTTTCCAATTTGCAAAATTTTTGTTTCTGGTAACAACTCAAGGCTTCATCTAAAAAGATTAGCTATAAATATTATTGGTGTCTTTATATATTCTCTTCATTTAAGCTTCGGCATCCTCGCTATTTAAAGATCCATATCTATTCTAATTTAATTATAAGTATATTAAAAATTAAATCACAAACATCATGATCAACATGCGGTTAATCCAAATGAGTCCATACAGCAATATCTTCCAACCTATACAGTTCATGGACCAGCTATTTATAATAATCTAGAATTTTACTCAAAAAAATAGCCAAAAATATTTTTTAACTTCCTTTATCCTATATAGTATATAGTTAAATAAAGAACTAAATAGCACAAGCCGTCAGAATTTTTTTAGTTTTTGCACATTTTTTTCAAAAAACAAAAAAATATGGGGCTTTGATGCTAAAGTTTTTACATAGGACTCAATCAATTTCGTTCACTTATTCTCCAAAAAAAAAATATATAACAATTCCATTAATTCTTTTGCAATAATATTCATGCTTTTGCCATTGCCTAATTCTTTTGGTAATACATCTCATATTTCCCTACAATATTTTTCACATGCTCTTAGCAGTTGCACCTTTTGTTTTTTCCAATAATCACATCACTCGGCTTAGCAATTAAATAAAATTTTCGGATCCGATTCTTGAAACCCAGATGATTATAGTTCCACTAAAGCTCTCATTTTCTTCCAACAAAAGTTCTTACTAGTTATAAAACTAGTTTCTGATATAATGTGGCATCTCATGCATGAGCGACCTAATCTTTTATAAATTATATCAATCCCCTTGTGTCATCTACTGTGTCTTTGGGCACTTTAAATTCAGCCCTCAAATCTAAGCTGAGGGAAGAAAAGATATGGGCGTGCGATGGTTATGTCTGGCGCTGTTGTCTCCCGCTGCTGTTCTTTCTCTCTATATTCCTTCTTTTTTTGGAGAGGTAAAGGGCATCTCCGTGAGATTGTATATTTTGATTTTTTTGAATGTATTCGTACACGTTGTATGAAGAACCCGTTAAAAAAAAAAAAAAAACCCATCCATGGCCATACATATTCCTACAAAGTATTCGCACGCACCAGGAAAGACTCGTGTGTGGCCGTGACAGCATGTTTAGATTTAGGAAGAATCGGTCTCGCCCATGCACTTGCTGCGAGGACGGTTGCAAGGTAACGCCAATGGAGTGAGACGAGAAAGATGAGTGGGACATTGCGGACAGTGAGAACCCTCGTCGTACCATTAATGTTGGGAATTTTCTTGGATCATTTGGCTGTTCATCACGTCAAGCACCCGATAAGAACATGATACCTCTTACCGGATCGAATTAGAATATCTATATATTAACTGTTCTAGGGTTATAACTCTATGGGGGCGTTTGGTATGAGGTGATCGTCTCAGGATCATGGGTGATGTGGGTAAAGGTGATGAGATCATGGCATTATATAGTGGATCTAGTTTCAAATTCTCCACGACCCTAATGAAAGTAATTCCTAGAACGTAGTCATATGGTGGGTTATTGTTGGGCATCCTCCATGCAACTCTTGGCTCTCACTCTATTCAACGGAAAATCCCGGCTTCAACAAATAACAACCTATGCATCGAAAAATTAATGATCAGATGTAAAATTTAGTCCTAAATTAAATAAATAGGGAGAAGGTATGATATAGAGGATTGGATGTAAAGGATGACTTATATGTCAACATTTGTTGCGTTGTCAAAACAAGATTGGAGGAGAAAAAAGAAGAGGGCATGTGTATCCATTTTAGGTGCAACAAAATGTCAAAATTGCAAAAGGAAAGAGCTTAACATAGATTTTGCATTCGAAGTTAAAGGCCTATCATGCCCTAGTCCATATATGTGCAAAATATATGTCCTTTTTTTCTAAGAAATCAATAATTTAATGCACTTTATATTCTTTTAGATGATAAAGTTTTAGGTTGTGGCTGACTATGATTGTATGAAATTGTGATGCATAAGATATGTCACCTGCTCGAGCATCCAACAACTTCACATAAATTTAATACATCATCAATGCAATGCCATCCACGAGGGGTGTCGCATGTCCAGCTAATGGCAAATGTTCATTCCGCTACTTGCGCCAGGGGAAACGACATTGATGTGGCCCCTCCACGCCACCTTTATCCGTCTCTTACGCTACCTTTAGGCCCTTTTTTTTTGGGTTGTTTGAGTTTCCTCGCAGTACCCTTCCAAGTTACAGACTTGGCATATTTCGTGCTTCATAGCCAGGCGAATTGTTATGGAAGACCGAAGAAAAAGGTTAGAGACGAGAAGTAATCCAAGGATCATGCGTTTGATTTGTTTTTGTACATGTCATGCCAAATGTTTACAACTTACGAGACCTTTATCTTGTCTTGCATTCTATCCAAAAGCAGAATTAAATAATAAAATGAGTGAGTTTTTCTAAGCTGCGATTTCTCGTAGAGACTTTTGATGGATGTGGTTATCTTGAACCTTAAAATTCTTGTTATATATGGCGTTTGCTTCAACATGCCTGCTTTATTTGCTTAATTCTGTACATTTGCAGGTAATCTTATGAGTCTGTCGCCAAGCTACAAGTTCAAAAAAAATAAATAAAATAATGCGAGAACAAGCCTAGAAAGAGGATGCTAATAAGTACGGAGGCTTTTGCAGTATCCTCGTTGCCTGCTGCATCTCCCATCCCTTCACTGGTCGTTGGATGCTCTGCTGTTCCGACAGGAAAGCTACTTTGCCTCATGGTATGACACGGTCCAAACACCATCAAAAAATCTGATGTCGACTGCAATAAAGAAACAGGTCCAGTGCATCTGGCTGCATCTGATTGAAGCTTGCGAGAAACTCACCTACCAAACCAAAACACCTATTAATTAGTATTAAAAGAAGACCAAGATTTCTCTCTAGTCAGTCAGAAATACGATACACAGTCTCTTATAGATGAAGGATGTATCAAAGTGAAGAAAAAGAAGCTTATTTTTTAGTTTTTTTTTGAGTGTCCAAACTTGAAGCATTATCAGAGTCTAGTTTACTACAGAAGATTGACTCACAGACTCATCCCAGAACCGCCCCTTTCCCTTTCAAAGGAAACCCGGAAAGTCAGGACTCATTAGCCTGGCAAGTTCCAAAAACACCACAGAGAAAAGGTACCACCCCTCCAACCCCATCCCAACCACACGCCATCCTCGCCTACTGATATTTATCTGCCCATCATCTCTTCGGCCCCACCACCGCACCGGCCTCGCTCCTGATAGATTTCCACCACGCTCGCATTCCTTCATTTGATGTCCTCCTCTGCATCCCATATAAAAAAAACAGAGGAAAACCGGATAGAAGAGAGAAGAGAGAGCCTAAAAGAGAGACTCATTGGTTGGTACTAGTTGTATCAGTCGAGATGTTGAGGGGGAGCACGGGGCTCATAGGAGTGGTGAACTTTATAACGTTTCTGGGGTCGATTCCGATACTGGGAGGAGGGATATGGCTGGGCGCCAGGGCCGACAACACGGACTGCATCCGCTTCCTCCAGTGGCCTATCATCATCATAGGGGTGACCATCATGGTGATCTCGCTCATGGGCTTCGCCGGCGCCTGCTACCGCATCTCCTGGCTTCTCCGCCTCTACCTCTTCGTCATGTTCTTCGTCATCGTCGCTCTGGTGGGGTTCATCATCTTCGCCTTCTCCGTCACCGACCGCGGCCACGGCGAGGTCATCATGAACCGCGGCTTCCTCGAGTACCAGCTCAACGACTACTCTGGGTGGCTCAAGGACCGCGTCTCCGACCCTGGCTACTGGTCCAAGATCAGCGCCTGCCTTCGCGACGCCGGCGCCTGCAAGGGGATGGCCCACTATGTCCGTGACCCGACCACCGGCATGCAGATGCCGGAGTCCGCGGACATGTTCTACCAGCGCAATCTCTCCCCCATCGAGGTGAGCCCTTGTTTGTCCATTCGATCCCCTGTTCTTCTGCTCTGTTTGTTGATTGTTTAGGATAAAGATTGGTTTTTTATTTCTTTTGAGCGAGAAAGATTGGATTTTTATCCTCTTCGAGCAAAGAAAGTTGGCTTTTTAGAAGTAGGGGATGTCGAAGGTGAGATTTTTGGGTGATGGGTGTTCTTTAATTCATGATTTGATGGTGATTCCCCTATTGATTGATTCCGTGAGGATTGGATCATGGTTTTCTCTATTCTTCTTTTGGTTATTTATGATTTAATTAATAACCGGAATCTATATGGAGCCATATACACAGCGATACTGCATAGTAGTACATGATTGTTTTTTTTATTTTCTATGCTCTCTTTCTCTCTTCCTCTCTCCATCCGTTTTTATTTTATAATTGGACTCTGCTAGTATCTCCTGTTTTAATTTGTTTCCCCACCAAGCATGGGGAGTAACCAAAGAGCACCTATGGTTTTCTTGGACTTACTTTTTTTTTTTTGGAAGAAGAAGAGGCTTAGCCGCCCAATTTTTTGAATATGTGAGAGAAGTATGTACATGAGAGCCTTTTACCCCTCAGGCCTGCCCTCAGAAAAAATATATTGAATTGGACTTACTGATTTTTTTTCCCTCTCACGCCTTTTACCTGATAAAACTCTTTTTTGTTTTTGTTCTCTTTAGAAAAGATTTCTTTGCAGGTCTGAGGTTAAGAAAGGTATAGCCTAGCATGCAAGTCTTTTTGTTACTAATTAGGACTTTTAAAATTAGAAGGTCAATAGCTTAGGATTACTGTATATATTGGTTTGGATTCAAACTCCCTTTTTCATGCCAGACATTAGGAAGATGCTCCCTAAATAAAGTAAAGAGGATCAGTTCAAAAATTATAGACATCCACAACAAGCTCTCCATCCCACCTAATTGAGTGTTGATTGGAATCTGGAACATGGTTATAGAGGGAAAGAAAATAATAAAAGCAAACAAAGTCCAGCCTTTTCTACCTTGTGATGATGTTAGAGATCTTTGTAAATAAGAAAAGGTACTCAAAGACCACCAGAGCTTTGAATTGGGCTCTAGCCTGATTCTTTTCTCAAAAAGAATGAAGGTGCAATGGAGCTCACCGTATGACAGAGTGACTAAGGAACGGTCCTTTCTCCCCTTAAAGTAAGAACACCGTTGCTGCATGATTGAGGAATGACGTCTTTTTATGTCCCATCAATGGAAGGGCCCCACCACCATTAAAGATTGGGGTGGCAGCTTCCAACCAATAAAAGAGAGCCCCATGGTATTGACTCATGCCATTGGTCTTGATGGCTAATCAGACAAGCCCGGCTACTCATGTTCTTTTGTAATGGGGGCCATTCCTGTGTTCTAATCCTCTCTGCATCTCCTTCCCCCCACACCATAGTTGCTAAGGATTCTGTTAGGCTCTTCAATGCCATTGAACTAACTCGAAAAGAATCAAGTCCACTTTTAGTTCGAGAGGAGATTTTGTTTGTTTTTTTTTTGTTTGTTTTAACAAAAGATCAAACTCTAGAAAGGTAATTCTGGTTAATAGTTCTTAACCATGCTCTTGGCCAGGAAATCATATACCATCTATACGGGGCCAGTATTTTTGGATCAATACATGATTGGTCCTAGTTTGAGAATGTCATATGCTAGAAAATAATGACTCAAACGTCTTTCACTCATACAAGAGACAAACCTTGCATGATGTGATGCCATTTCAATAAATCTTCCCTGTTCTAATATGAGTAAAAGCTTCATTATATGAAGAAAAGAAACAACCAAGTTGGTGACAATGACTGAAAATTTTGTTGTTGATTTTGGACAAACAGCAATGGATTGTTTAGAGTTTCCCCAGTGTAAATGCTTAAAGTTAATGATATGGCCAAGACTATTAACTTAGTGGTTTCTGATGCTTGATGATGCAGTCTGGGTGTTGCAAGCCGCCCACATCATGTGGCTTCACTTATGTTAATGAGACCTATTGGACTCCTGGAGGAGGGATCGCGGTGCCGGACACTGACTGCAACCAGTGGAGCAACGACCAGCGGCAGCTATGCTACCAGTGTGACTCCTGCAAGGCTGGGGTTCTTGCGAGCATCAGGCGCAGCTGGAGGAAGGTCTCCGTGATCAACATTGTGGTGCTGATCATTCTTGTGATCGTATACGTCCTTGGATGTGCTGCATTCAGGAACAGCAAGAGGATAGATAACGATGAGCCATTCGGAGAGAACAGGATGACTAAAGCAAGGCCTAGCAGGATCCAGTTTTAAACAGGCCTGCAAGATATCAGTGTTTTGTAAAAAAGAAGGTATTGGACACTTGGATGGATTAGAAGGTTGGGTATATATATATGATCGTCACTTGTATCCTTTTTATTTCAACAGCAATTGCTTCTTGGTCTTTTGACAGACCTGAGGAAGAGCAGGAGGCTTGTGTCAAATTTCTGTATGCTTGTTTTGTCCTTGTAGTTTTGTTTCGGTCCATCCTGTTTCAGTACAGTACAAGCTATCTACTGAAAAAAAAAAAAGCAGTTATTGCATCCTAGTCTCCTAGAAGTTTTATTTTAACCTTTTTTTTCACACATTATGCAGGAATTGGAATGAGTTTTGCTTGTGTTGAACTTTAACCATGTTAACCGCTTGTTTTATTTTTGGTGTAAGATTTTCTTGGTTAAATCGTATTGGTTGAAGGATTTACAAACTGAAAGAAGGCTTTTCTGTAGATCCTCGTGCCCGTGGAAAAGGAAAGCTCATCCTTCTGGTCTCTATTCCTGTTCTGTGGAGCAGCATTTATGTTCAAATCATGATATTTTAGAGCATGGTCCTCTATATCCGATGTAGATATGATCTCCTTATCTCCTTCGCGATCATGTTGACTGCTGGTGCTAAATTGAAATATTAAGTATGGAGGATGACTGAATTGTTACAAACAAAACTGTGGTGTGGTAGGTGCTTCAGTTGTCTCGATCATGCATTTTCCTTGGTCTCTAGAACTTGCACATCTAATTACTGTGCAGGTGGGATTTTTTTTTTTTTCCCTCTCTTTCATTTGTTCAAACTGACATGTAAGTGTCTTTGAAGAAGCATCTTAAGAGCTTATACCAGAATTACACTTAAGCATAGTTTAAATAATCATACAGGAAGCTGATGTCATTCTGATTTCATGCAACTCCGGTGAATATGTTCATATGTTTTAGTTACTAAAAAGCTGTTAAGCATGGTAGATACTTTCCCATAGAGTTGTTGTCTAATCCTTGTCCCTGTAACCTTTAAATAAAATAGGTGCAGTGAGAAAGTGACAGGAATTCTATCCTTTTGTTCAGGGATGCAATGCACAGACTTTTCTTCTGTCTTTTGATGGGATAATTATTCTTACGCATAGCCTTTTGGTTGTTTTGGAAATGGGTTCGAGTTGTCTCTTTCGCTCGAAAAAATGATTGCTCTTCTTTTATGGTGTCTGGATCATGTATTGCACAGTTCTTAGAATACTTTTAACTTTTTTCTTCCATTCTGGCACCAGCTGTTTGACGAAAGAACACCAAAGAAACAACCCGATGCCTTAGAAAAGGACAGGAAAATTTCGGAATAATGCTCATAGAATAATGCTTGCCTTGATTGTATTCGCGTCTTCCGGGCACAGCCCAGCTGACTCGTGGAGGCCCAAGTCGTAGGACGCGCCCGAGCCCGCGCGCGGCGACGCTAACGGCCCAACTACTGTCCCGACACCTAACACGATATTAGATTTAGATGCGACAGAACTTCCTCGTTTCATGAAGTCCGGTTTCCTTCATTGGCTCGATGGCGATTGGCGACTTTGGCGACTGATGGTGAGATCTGCTGTAAGATGTGTTTGATATAATTCTTGTAGCCAATCTTGCTTCTGTTTTCTTTTTTCTATATCTGGTTGTTTCTCAAGTCTGTAAATATCTGCTGTTGCTTTGAACTGAGTTTGGTGCTTAGAAGCTGGTTATTTTTGTTCTCGAATTTTATTAATGGATACAAGCAATTTCAGTTTCTGTCGCGTGTTCCATTTAACAAATCTCTCAGAATGTTCTTAAACTTAAATTTTCTAATGTTGCGGTGGCTCCTTGCCATGCATATCAGGTGCTTGAAGTTATGCTTAAAAAAATTTTTGAATTCAAGAGTCATGTGATTGTCCATGATTTCAAAAATATGCTCAGAGAAATCAAATTCTATCATCTATCTATGGAAGTAGATTTCTTTTTACAATAAATTTCTTACGTTTGTCGCGAGGGACCGGTGAGAGCCGAGGAAACAATTGCAAATTGGAAATATTTTGCATATAATTACTGCATGAATCAGATGTATTGATTAAGTTTCTTTGACCCCAGCCCAGCAAGCGTGCAGTGCATCCCAATAAACATGCAGCGCACTCTCTCATCTTTGTGATGCATAGGTGGAATGCTTATCTAACAAAAGTTGCATCCAATGATCATTATCTACAACTTGATTGGATGTTCGATGATCTTCTTGCTGCCATGCAGACTCTTCCTTTTGTCATCTCGCTTCCCGGACACCGAAGATGATTTCTGGAGCCTCTGATTTAACAAGAAAAAAAAGAAAGTAGTAGTGTTACTGTGTAGAGTGATTAGTTGTGAAAGTTATGAGGTCCAATTCTTTAGGAACAGATAAGGAGAAGCCTTGCTAATTGTCTCTCATCTTGGTATTGTTATGGTATACAGTATGAGCCATCTATGACCTACTTCTAGTAAGTTGGCATTTAAGTGACTATGGATTTATGAAGCAGTGAGGTAAATAACAACCAATTGCATTACCTTAATAAATAAACAGATGGAAAAGTTGCTAAAACTTGAGGATTTCGGTTAAGTCTTATAAAGGAGCCTTTTGTTATCAGTCTTAACTTTATATGTTAAGCAAGAAATCCATGATTGGAGATACTAAAAGCTTCTATGATTTAAATTGCACACGTCTTTCATAATGCTGGTTATTAGAGAGGATAAAATATTCATAAACCATATCGTGGGAGTTATAAATAACTTACCTTATTGAGTAATAAATCATTTTCCCTTTCCAGCTCACACACTCGGTCCATAGTCATCCCAAACCACTCATCAATCCAAGCAAAACAGAGCTTATGGCATCCCCAAAACAGAGCCCTTTCAGCCTGTGCAAAAACAGGCAAAGTAATTTTCTGAAAACCAAAATGTATGATGCTGTGGACTGCCCAATTGAAAGCACAAAATTGCTTAATTCAACATCTCAACGATTATGCCTTGATCATCTGCCATGCCAATCATTCTCAGATATAGAATGTCTTATGATTACCACAATTTCATTTTCTAATCTATCAATGTTTCATGAATGATGCATTGCAAAGTCACTTCAACATCTCATCATTATGCAATACTAATTGGTCCAGGGCATATACAATATGATCTCTCAACTGGATGACTGACTGTCACAACTTAGAACCTCATCCAAAAAGGCTAGGCGAAGATTATCTTTTAAGTTCCTTGGCCCTGTATAAGTACCCAAATATCTACCTAGTGCATAGCCGATGTGGGACTAAATACATGCTTGTACGGACCCTCATAGTGACCTCAAGAAATTGTTGGCAATACACATAAATGTTACTTTGTTAAAAGAACAAAAAGCAAGCAAATAAGTTCACCCCAGCAAAAAGCTGCTCAGATACAGTACTTTGAGGTATGAAAATGGTCGCGAAGTTTGAAACCTAGTTTAACACGAGAATCTAGATTCCAATGTTATGACATGCAGTTGGTTTTGTAAAACACTAATAGTATAGGTTGGTATCATGCATATCAAAAATGAACAGTAACTGGAGTTTCTGCTTTTGAATAGTTTTTCCAATTTAGGGCTTTTTTACCCACTCTGCTGTGGATACCTTCATACCAATTAAAGCTTGATGCTTTTGAATTGGTATTGATAAAGCTTGACGCTTGAACCCCTAGATTTTAAAACTGAATATGGTATTGATAATCAGAGTATGTGTTGCCTGTACTTCATTAACCTTTGTCCTTATAGCAAACAGTTTATCATAAACATCGATCGATCAATTATGCTTAAAAAGGACTGAAAGAAAACTTTTGTTTGATTTAAACATTTGATGCATTTTCTCCTACCGAATAACAATCTTCCAAGCAAAAGCTGATCATATGCTTTATATAAGAACAATTATGATCGCCTGCTAATGATTTTTAGGTGATGGACATGATAGCTGCTGCTAACTGTAACGCATACTATCAGGCGGTGTGAGTTAAAACATACCGCAAGGACAACTTCTTCCAAACGACTGCCAAAACCCCAGATGGGAGCTTCCACGGTCACTAATTTGTAAGCTGTCATGACTGGATGACATGTATCCTGCAAACAGCGTAATGGATGTGAATCACATAACTTGGAATAAATTGAACAACCAATACAACTTAAGATCTTGTTCTTCTTTCTACACGAACGTTGTGTATCATGGTACTGGTGATTTCTTTTTTTTGGAAAACCAGCAGGGTATTGATGAATTTTTGGAAAACATTTATCTAGAAGAAAGTTTAAAGGAATGGAATCCTTTGCAATGTGAATGATTTAAGGAAAATGACTTGTGAGTAAATGGCAGCTACTTGTACCTTAAATAAGGAATTTTAAGATTTAACATAACTTCATGATATGGAAATATGGCCTAATCAACTTACATGAAACAATACAACAAGAGGTAATCAGGTATTTTTAAAAGAATAAAAAAAATCATAACTATTTTCTTTGCCTGAAATATAGCTTCACTGCATATAGACCAAATGCGCTATTCCTGATCCATAAAAAAAACAAAATTGAGTGGTGGAAGAGAGAGGGAGGGGAAAAGAAGGGCTCTAAATTGTAGTTCTGAATATAATTCTGAATATTACAGCAGTCCCTTTTCTTCTTGAATCCCTAAAAGAAATAAGCTACTGAAAAAAAAAGCTGCAGAGAATGCTACCAAGAATTTGATTGTCTAGTAGAGAATGTATACCTCCCATCCTTTCAAAAGTGGACCTCGACCTGTTCTTTGTGATTTGAAGGTAGACAAATCCAACTTTGCAGTACCAATTGCCTTACTCCAGTAATCCCTTGAAACTGAAGCTATATCAATAACTTCCACTTTTCTTGCAGCTAGCAGCTCATTGCTCAAGCCATGCACCTAATTTGTTATCTTTACAATTAGATTGATTTGAATCAATTGAACTACAGAAATACAGATACAAATGTCCTGTTTGGTAATTTTTTTCATTCTAAGTAATATTCTTACATTTTCGAAACAACCATTGTCAGCTTTACTGACAGTTTCAATAGTTAGAGAGCACTGAGCAAAAAATGGGCACTGTTATCATCCAAATTGGTGAGAATAAAGTTAGATAAGCAAGGTGAGATTTCAATGAAAACATGTGATGTTAGTATTATACACAGCAAAGGTAAGATAATTACCTTGATTGCTGGATTGCGGGATGGTTAGATATATGGCAGAAGAGAGTAGACAGTTCAGTGCAAGCTTTTAAAAGTTTAATTCTATACATCTTGAAACTAAGAAATGAGTCAGCTAAACCTGTTTTGCTTTTTGGATATGAATTCCAGGATTCCTCTTGCACAGTAAGAGCACTAGTTGGGGCAACAGTTTTCAGCCAACCAGGGATTTTGCTGCAGAAGAATGCATAGAAAAAAGCAGTTAAAATGTGATTATTAGCAATAAAATTTGTCTACAGGAAACATGGCAGCTTTCATTCTTCTGGATACGCTTGATAGACCAGGTCAGTAGAAAGATTCATGTTTGCTAGCAATACTCACTGGATATGCATGATTGCTATCATACAAGTGTTTTTTTCAGAAGTTTGTGTTTAAGTTCAATGCTCATCTGGCAGCCTGTTCTTTCATTTTATTGCACAACCCGTTTCGATCGTCTATTTAGTTGTTCTCATTGTTCATTTCCATCTTAGTGGCATTATTATAACATAGAATATTCTTCTCCCATCTACATTGCAGTCTGCTTTGTAGATCTTACTTCGTCAGCCTCTATTCATGTACTTGAAAACTGCCAGTCTCTTTTTTCTTTGAACTGCTTAAATGAAGTCTTCTTTGCTCTCTCTCAATGTTCTTTTTATTTCACTTCGAAAATCCTAGTCTTTTCCTGTCTATTTGTGGTCAGCTTCACATATCCTACTTTGTCATCAGTTTTTTTGTGCGGCTTCTTTTATTCTTTTTGTTTGATTGCAGACATCCAAGTCCTGTTTTGTCTCTGCCTCCTCTTTTGTAAACAATCATCCTGAAACTTGTGCGGCTTCTTTTCTCGACCCTTTTCAGGTTCTTCATCAACATGGAGGTTGGTATATCAATTTGCTTTTATTCTGCAAATGGCTACAAAATTTTTCTAGGTAGAGCACTGGATTATTTGATTAATTAAATTCAGAATCAGTTTGTCGTCATGATTGATCTTTTTTTTTTTTTGCATTCATCCCTCCCTCTGCATTGGTTCAGGTATTCCTTTTTTCTGACATGTAAGATGCAAAACTTACCAGCATGCTCTTGGAGAATAGAAAGCAGATTCAGTTGCCCATCAAATGAATGAATTAGATGGTGAAATAACACAACGAACACATACGATAGCGATTGTGAAGAGGATCTACTGGAAAAATACCTCTGTAGGTGATAAATTTTTGATGTATATTGGCCCTTTCCAAGCAGCTCATCTTCGAAAGGTATGTTCTGCACTATCTCCACCCCTTCTTTGCTAGTAGTGTTCAGTTGCTCCATTTTCATTATGGTATACATCATAGCTACCTCATACTGCATCGAATGAAGATTAAGTATATCAGTTTGCATCGAAACAGAAAAAAACAAACAAAAGGAATGCAATCAGTGTAGGAATTTCTTGGCTTCCTCCTACCTCCTCCAGTGACATGGGCATCACAATCCGGCTAAGAAGAAAGACTGGTCAAGGTGAACAAAAAGTGATGCATAAGGTCAGCTTTTTGGAAATGCTTTCCTCCATCTGTTGCAGTGCTTCTTGATTAATTAGTTCCATTTACTAAAAAACCATCAACTCTGATCTCTTTTCCTTGGTTGTATAAAACTTTTTTCGAGGAATAATGGAGATTGATGAGAGTGGAGCAATGCATGCAACTTGGAGTAATGTAGAGAACATGCAAATGGAAAGCAAATCTATCAAACACTATGATCACAGAAGATGCATGCAAATAATGCTGGTGCCTGGTGCAACATGAGTTTGTCATCAAAGGATACAACTCTTTGATCTGAACCATTCCGAAAGGCTGGAGAGCCAAATGCGATGACGAAGGTTCTTCCAATTTTTTTCCTCCTCCAACTCCTTGGGGTGGGATTCAACCACTCCTCTCTTATTTGATTGCCAAGAGAACACACAAGTTATCTTACCACAATTCTTGGGCCATTCATTCACACGCAATTGCAGTAATAGGCTTTTCCATTCTATAACGTATGAGAAGTTGTTGATGATGGTCTACCGTGGCACAGCAATGACCTCAAGTTAGTATATTTCCTCATCTATATCAGAACCGTTGCGTATCGGTGCTCTCTTGGATGCTGTATCACGGAATATGGAATCGAATTTTGGCAAGATACGGATGGGATATGCTATGGCCTATGTGCGATCCCTTCTCAAGGTGGTCTTGTGTTCTATCACGTAAAACCTCCCCACGGATTATAGCCGAGGGTTAAAATATTGATCGTTCTAATATTTATTCAATGGCTGTTATAACGTGTTCGAAAAAGTTGGTTATATATAAAAACCTAGATAATAAACCATTAATTTGAGTGTTACGCTGCTGCTGTCAATAGTTATAGAACATAGGATAGAGGCCAGTACGCAAGAACAAAATGTTTTAATTCAAATATTCGTAACAGTAATTGGACAAATAATTCTATCTTTTTCATTGTTAACTGTTGTTCTTCGTTATAAGGACAAATAGTGACCGTTATAAAAGTTGCTACATTATTCTCAAACACTCGCGGGAACCGTGATATGTAGCTATTAAAGGAATGGATTACAGTGTTCCGAGAACCTCGGTACTTAGTGGCAAGGTATCTCGCCTTCACGCCCAATCTTGTGGAGTATACATGAGCATGGAAGTAATATAACGGTTTATTTATATGATTGGGTTGAAAATTTTATAGGATTTGTGAATTTGGCCTGTACAATCAACAAAATCATAAGATTATAAGTTGGATTAGGTGTATATTTATAAATATCCAAAATTAACTTTGGAGTGGTTGATCCGAATCCCAGCATGTCTTTTTTTTCTTTCAATTCATCCGAGGTATGGGATTTTTGGATGAGGAGAATTCCAATTGTTTCAAGAAGGCAGCCTATTTTGACATAATGAAAGGCTCTCTTGCTATGATGTATTTTTGGTTCAAGTGAACCAGTGCCCGAGTAGTTTGATTGGAGTTGCAAAATTTACTATGTTAATTAAGTAGTTCGGCTATCAAAGTTACTAGATACTATATTTTACATATAGATAGATCAATATTTTAATAAATTTTAGCATGCATATTTAAGCGGTTCCTCATCAACAAATTGAAGGTAAAATTGGCACACTATATCTCAAGTTAAAAATAAGAGATATATGATGAATCATATTCTACATAGTCTCATTAACTTGCTGCATTATTTTACTAAAAACATCATCAAATATTTTTTTTTAGTTCCTTCTGAATTTATTCTAGATTTAATAAAGTTGCATTATGTTCCTCTTGATCTACTCTTGACCTACCTGCATTATGCTACCTCCCACCTCTTTACTCGGGCCCTCATGATGTTTCTTCGCCTTGATTGGGTAATATGAAAGGAAGGAGGTAGCATATCTTGAATCCTATGCTATGTTTCTTCCATGGTTATCAGTCAGTTGATTGTCAACTTTATTTCGATTTTTTGTAACCATTTAGTAGTTATCAATGCATTTTATTTCCTAGAGGCCACAGCTCCAACTACGTCGAGTAAAATAATTTGATAATAGAATATTATGGATGTAGTGAAAAAAAATAATCACTCAATACATGATCCTCACGTTGCTATAGGATTTGGTAACGGCTAAATGTGTACAATCTTACCTTAGCATATGGAGAGATTGTTTCTATATTTTGACTCCATGATCTCTCTCTAGAGCAATACTTTTCATCTCTCTTACTTGCAACCAGATCAAGACAAAAATTATTGTCTCTTGGTTTGATGATCAAACTTGTTTGAGGTGAGATGCCTTTGAGTTTTTGTAACTTATAAGTATAATACCTAGTGGTTGAGTTTCCCAACACCAGCCATTCTTAATTCCTACCTAATTAAGCAGATTAACAACAAAATTACATTTGTGTGGGTGTATCACCCCCACCCCTCGGAGTAAAAAAAAAAAAGAGGATGAGTGGCATTCTCATGCTAAGTGTAGTTTCTGCTACTATCGGACCCACTAATACCCACTAATGCTTCTCATCTTTAAAAAAGTTTGTATTAGTTATGCTTCCGTAGGGGCTTGTATGCTACAATTTGCATCTTCTGTTTGAACTATTACCGGCAAAGAGCCTGCCGAGAATAGTTCAAACTTCAGATTTGAAATATATTCGAGCTACGTGCATCCTATGTTTGAGCTAGTCCCATCGTCCCGCGGCCCCCGTGAGGGAGACTGGAGAGGTTCAAATTTAAGATTGAATAATTGCATAAACCCCCTAGAAGAATATAATACTAGTGATAAGTCCTCTCCGCAACCACAGAACGCGGCGATGCGCATCTTGCGCTTCGAGTAGTCCCAGCGACCCGCCTGCTCGGACTAGTTCAAACTTAAAAACTACAAACTACTACCGAAAAAGCCCCTATACTATACTAGTCTATTTATATAGCCCCTGTACAATCCTGCACCCTAATGAATGTAAACTACCGAAACTTGGTGCTTGAAGACAGTTTGAACATATTAGGAAAAGGAAATGAACAGCTTAAGGAAGTTCCAAGATTTTAAGCAAGGGCTAATTGACACCGTGTGGTATCCCTTGTCATGAAAAAAATATTTCCTACACTGCATGCACCATATGCGTGTGTACGCCATCAATCACAACTGCTCTTTCTATAGTGTTGCACTAAGATGTGCGCTTGATGAATGAGGCCCATAGAAATGAGCGGCTATGATTGATGGTATGCAGAGCTACATGGTGCATGCAGTGTAGAAAATAATTTCTCCCTCTCATGAAGGTTTTTTATTGGTTTTCTTCGATGGTTGGCTCCCCACAAGCTTTGATCCAATTTGGCCTAATCGACGACTGCCTTCACAGCTCCGCGATAGGACACATAGTGGAGTTCGAGAGGGCCGGAGTTTTAATACCTTGGACTTGGGCTTCATCCATGGTTTGACAGTTGTAGTACGAGTGTGGATGAATGGGCTGGACTAGGCCTCTAAATTCTCAATAGCGAGCGATTGCTATAAAATATGGATGAGCGCTTAAATGGACTCCATCTCGGCCCAAAACCAACTTGCTGGCATAACCGACCAGCCTTGGAACAAAAGGATCAATACACAGGCCATTTAAAGACATGGCCTCCATCTGGATCATTCCATAATCTTTCAGCTATGTGGTTGGCACAGGCCATATACAAGATTTAAAGAGTATATCATTAGATATACTAGTGATGTTAGTTTTGGAAAAATTCATGAGTATGCTGCATAATTTCAATACACGATGTTTCGTGTATCAAGATCTTCTAGTTAGCTCGATCTTGAGGTCTCTTGGTAGTTGCACCAATGATATAGGATTGGAATCTGCTAGCCTTATATTTACCGATTGTTGAGGAGTGTGAATAGAAGGCAGTCAACTGCTAAGTGTTTAAAGAAAAGAAAAACATTTCACAAATGAAGGGAAGGAAATTGTACAAGGAAAACAAAAGTAGATATGATGTTTTTTTTTTTTTTGCGAATGATTCGAAACTTGAACAATAACAAATAAAAAAAAGCGAGGCAATCTACCTTTCTCCTCAAAATTCAAATTCAAATCGTTTAATTACCAAGATAGTGATTCTGCGCATGATCATATGGACCATTTCTTGCAGGTCCATTAATTTCTTATAACAAAGTACCGTACATTTTCCTAATAAATTATATAAAGTCTTGAGACCACCATTAAAAATACACCTTAAATTTACTGCTGAACATGATTTTAAACTAGATTCAGGTGTTGACTCAAATGAACTTTGGATGCTTCAACTTACGAACCTATGGAAAGAGGCCTAGGCCCACAAGTACCTACCAAATGTAGTGGATGCAGAGAGATCTTTTTCAACCTCTTCTTTTTAACTCCTGCAAAGATGATCAAGACCATCTTCACCCACCATCGTCAGAAAACCCACAGCCGTATTGCAGTACATGTCGCATTGTTAGATTAGGAATTAAAATCTCCAGAATTAGTGCGCTTTATTTCATTCTATCACTAGTTTATATCTTCAGCGTCAAGCCACATTTTGACAACAATATTTCAATCAAACTAGGATGGCTGCGCTATTTTTACTTTCTTTCATTGGTCAATCGTGGTAAGTTGAAAGCTCTCATGTAGAAATTTCTTACTTCAATCAAATCAACAACAAGTTTGAAAACTTTGATAACAATCTAATGTTCTTGCTGCTCCAAGTCAGAAAGCAAGGACAGGGTGGGGTACTTGATTAGTACTTGGGCCCATCTTATTTGGCTGCTACTCTTTATATAATGTGCAGAAAAGGACCTGCCATGTTCATGTACCAAAAAAAAAACAAAAATGGACCTGCCACGTTCCTGCATGCTAGATGTAGTGTAACAAAGGCTGAAGGGTCCCATATTGGTTAAATGTGAAGGCAACTTTCCAGCAGAACGTATCTAGTTTCCATTTCGGTGCCCGCCATTACGTAGGTCTTCTCTTTTCCCATTAGCTCATGCTAACATTTCCCTTCAATCTTATCTTTTTTATGTTGGGGTTAAGACTTCTAAAATCCCTTGTAACATTTGAAAAATGAAACTAGTCAAATGGTTTCCTGTTGGCAGATATAGTCTAATGCAAAAACCGGGTGGTTGCTCTATCATCAGACATGCAATTCATTGGATGTCCATTAAGATACTCGTGACATACATTCTCTCAATCAAAGTTGGAAAGATTCATGGGAACTGTGCAAGGATGATAGAAATTAGCAACGAGGCAACTTCTTTTTTGATTTAAATGTATTAATTGCAATTAGAAGAAGTCTGAGCTGACCAGAAAATTCCTCAGTTTCCAGAGTCTGGATTAGTTGTTCAGCACAAAGCTAGCAGCGTAGAAGAACTGAAAAAGGGACTAAGACTGTGGACTTCCATGCCTAGACGAGATCGGTGTTGGTAAGTCCTTTCACAAGATACATTAATGACTAATATCCTTGTTTCATATCTGAGACAAATAACTGAGAAAGTATCCGATCGAAGATATGTAAAGAAAAAGTTGGCTGTATTTCTGCTTATTTAAGCTTTGTACAGGATCACTTTATTCAATAAAGGAATGATATAAGTTGGAAGCCTTCATAGGAACACCACCAATAATCTCGTAAAAATGATAAAATAATTACTCGTATTAGATTTTCGGAATTTAACTGCCTTCTCATGTTCGAGACCAAATATATCCTCCTCTAAATTAAAAGTGGGTTGACCATATACTTGTAACTTTATTTTTAGAACTACACGAGAGAAAGTCTAACCATATATTTATAACATATTCCCAACTACTTAATTTACCAGTTGCACTAGTTGGCACCGTCCATCAAGGCTATAGCCTGTTTGCCCGTATAAGACGGGGGCTATTGCCTATTGGAAATTAATTAAAAGGTCTCTAGTTGAAGTACTGGTTTTCTCTAGAAGTCATACGTCCAAATTTTCAAGTCACATGAAACATTTTTGTAATCAATATTAGAGCCCTTCTCTTGGGCAATTAAGTTCATATCCATTAATAGTTTTTTGAAGAAAAAAAAATGAGACTGATCAGAGACTTGAGACTGCCAGTTAATTGTGGACAAAGTCTAGTTTAAAATGGTATACGATCAACTTACAGGGTCTGCCTCTTAAAATACCACCTCTGAAATCCAGAGTTCGTTTCATACTGATATTTCCTGCTAACTAGACCAAGATATGTAGTTTTTCTCCACCCATCTCCTCCACTAGGCTACAAGAACTTATTCTCTCTGACTCAGATCAAACCCCAAATCACACGTCCACCAAGGAAAATGAAAAAAGTCGGCAGACTTGTGTCTGGATATGTACTTAACTTTCTTTTTAGATTCGTATATGTATACGTGGAAATATTTGGGTCTTGAGGACCACTTTGGAGTCAAATCAGCTGGGTTTTAGTACGCTTGGAATAGTGCAACCTCTCCAACTTTGCTACGATTTAGTCGTTATCCCAGGACGACTTTTCCTGTCCCCGTTCCAACTAGAGAATAAAACAGGCCTCTTTCACTGACCTAGAAGCTTCACTAGATCCTCTTAGGTTTGGCAGAGGTGGCTAAGCTGGCCTTGTACTGGTGTGATCTAGCTGCAGATGGTAGCCCCCAGCAGTGCGTTTAGGCACACACTTGATTATAATAATGCTGAAGAATTGCATGGATGTTATCTAGGAGTCCGAGAACTAATGCGTCATTCTATTCTTCAGAACTTACCAACTTAAAATAATTAAGTATGAGGCATTGAACCCGAAGTGCATGCGCTTACAGACATATTTCTTCGTTTAGTCAGCCAATAAAATGTCTTGTTACTTGCCTTTGTCTCCAGACAAGCATAGCAAGAAGTGCAGGTAACAAAAGTCTTTTAAATAGATATACATCTGGGAACACTACGTGTATAGCAGCGATACATATGATTTGAATTGCTTTGTTCTGTTCATAGCACTGATGTGCTTTGTATACAAGTTGAGCTCTTAGATATAATAATACAACAATAAAATTTCATAATTATGAAAAAAAACAGAAATCAGATATAGTATAATATAATATTAAAATCTTATAGTTTGATACAAATACTAATTTTGAATATAACAATCAGATCTCATATTTTTTAGAGATTGATCTGAGATATTATATCAAGATTGTGTATGCAATATGTGACAACTGTGATATCATACCAAGATTGAGCATGCAATATGTGACAGCTATAATATCCAATATCGTATATACTATAATAGACGAGATTATGCATGATTTTAAACTATAAATATTAATTAGAAGAAATGAATGATGGAATCATGTTGCAATATGCTCTCTTTCATGGTTAAGAATTTCTAAGAAGAGGAAGCCGATGAATGATGGATCGAAAACCCCATTGCCAAGCCAGCAAACTTATATTTTTGGAATACTGGTAAGTTTAAAAACATTGCTTTTGGTACTTAAACAATTATATTTTTTGTTTGGAAGTACGTAAAAATTATGAAACTATAACTTAAGTAGTTAAAGAGACCCCTTCTATTTCCATTCTACTTAGTTGTTTCCCAACCTTGTCAAAGAGACTTCATGCCCAGGCAGCCATGGTGTTACAGTGCGGCGAACAGTATGTCGTAATTAGTTCACGTTTGTTAAATTTGGAATGGAACAATGGTTATTATAACTATAACCATAGGATATCAGGGTCGAGATGCATCATCCGTTATATCTTTTTTCTGCATGACGACAAAAGAAGCTGATGGGTAGATAGACTCTAAAACCTTGCGACTATAGAGGTCTAATGTTTGCTAGGCAATTAATCAATTTAATTAGGAAACAGATGTAGATTATAGAGAGAGAGGAGGCCGTACTCTTAGCACTGACCTAATACAATTGCCAAAACTTAATTGGTTTGCCGGTCCCAGTCTCTCTACCGAACAGGTGTTAGCTAGATACGAGAACGATAGAATTGGCTTTTACTTCACTGTGCACCAGTCCATTCATGGCAGGTTACCTGGAACCCAAGCTGGAAGTTGCCATGGTTCAAACTTCTAAAGGCGTAGGAAAAGGACCCCTTTTCCAAATGTGTTTCAAACTCCCAAGGTTCCGTCAAGGAAACGGAAGCTGGCTACACCACGACGTACGTTGGCTCGACTTGTAGACTCCGTATCAGACCTTGAAATCATGTGAGCAAGCGAACGTTGAAGGCTCGAAACTTTCGCCTTCATTCCACGTTTTTTGTGCCGACTTATCTTGTAATCGACAGGAGCATTCATACCTTGCTGACTTATCTTGTAATCGACAGGAGTATTCGTACCTAAAATTTTAACTTGCTGACTCACGAATATACGCATGCCTCTTCGAGGGAAAAAATTTACAGTCGGGGAGCCTACAGTATGTTTGACAAGGGAACTCATGATGAACTTTGTATTGGAACCAGTCTCAACAATTAGAACATCGTGTTCTCTTCCAAGTCGCAACCCTTTATTCTTCTTTTTTGAGCTGGGAGGACCGATAAAGAACAGAAGAAGGTCCATCTTGTTAGCAACGTTAAAATTAAGAGACTAATAGTTATTATGGATTTCTTTTAACCATACAATAACAAATCGATCCTATCTCATCGCCGCCAGTTCATTTCTCTCAAATTTCTTCTCCTGGTGATCGTCTGATGATCAGCAGTTTGGATCTTGGATCCGTTTATTTGTTGCCAGGGAATCCGGTGGCGCTCATGTCCACAGCGGATCCTCCCACAGCGAGCCATGGCTGCTGTCATCGAGGAAGAACCCGTCGTTCTGGGAGGCGTAAGGGCTGGTGATGATGAGGCTGTCGGTGCTTGGCTGCTGGGACTGAGCCATCTCCATGCAGATGAGGGCGATCAAGTTTGCGTTCTGGGCTTGCATGTTGACGAGCTCGGCTTGTGCTCGGGCCAGCTGAGCCTGGAGCTCGCCCACTTGCTTCTGGAGCTGGCAGATGGCCCCTGCGCAACCATACACCGGGTCTCGGATCCTCGCGTTGGCCTCGTACACCATGCTGCTGACTGCATCAGCCCTCTGGCTCTCTGGTAGATCCTGTTAACCATTGGATTTTCACCGAGCAATGATTAGTTGTATTCTAGTTTGTCTGATGAAAGCGATAATCAGATAATTCGATTTAATCACTGAAGATCATAGCTTGTTTCCATGAGGGAATGCTGCAGCTTGATGAAGCAATTGCACTATTAAATCTAAAAGTCAGCACGCAAGCTCAGAAAGTGGTTAGAATGGTGAGGATTGTGGTGTGGTACCTGCAGGAGCTTGATAATGTTGCTGGCGCCGAACACTCGATGAGCGGTGGTGAATTTGAGGGGCTCGGTGGGGGGGAAATACGGAGCAAGCACGCATTTGTCGACGCACCTCCGACGGAGAATCTTGCAGGCGGCGCAGGGGCTGAGCACTACGGGAGGAGGCGTGGGAGGAGAGGAGGTAGGAGATGAGGAAGGAGAGGAAGAGGGGTGGTGGCGGAAGGTGGTGGTGTCACTCGACCCCATAGGAGGAGAACAGGATAATTAAACGGGGAAGAATGACTTGGGAGCCTCTTGGAACGCGGTTGGGGGGCTCCTCGAGGCCAGGAGACTTCATATATAGAAGAGAGGAGGGAGGGAGAGCGTGAAATGGAGGCCGATGGGGATGATGAGGTAAGACTTGACGAGACCTGACCTCAGCGGCCAGAACTTTCCAATCTAAACGGCGCAGTTGCCCCGTACCGGCCGCCGAGGGGCTTCTGGGAATGGCCTGTTTCCAGCGACCTGGTAAAATTAGCTACTTGTTAGGCGAGGATGGCAGGGATGGATGTGATCTTTGGCTACAGACGGGAGAGAAAAATCTAGGTGTTATGGTTGTCACGATCGAGATTAGGAGGGCAGATAATATTCAAATAGTTGGGAACACGGCATGCATGTGACCGGATCAACAAGACGGGAAGTTTTATGAGCACTTTTAGACTAATTCATGCTCGTAAATGGGGAAAGTGTGGAATGAGAAAAAGAGAAGTTATCCTATTTCATGCCAAAATCTTACATCCGTACTTATATGATGGTTATCTGATTACATATTGGTACCCATGCAAGTTGGGTAGGGGCTAGTGCAATCACTAATAACTATGGCCTAAGGCCAAATCCTTTGAATTTTGTCTTTACCCCTTAATTGAGTAGAGTTCTCTTGTCAATGGATGCATAAAAGATGAGAGAGAGAGAGAGAGGGTGTGTGTGTGTGTGTGTGTCTTCCATCGCCCCATATGAGGAACTATGTTTGAAGTCCACCTAACATTACAAGCTTTTTTTAGTGGAATGATTCAAGATTTACATTCCAAACAAAAATAAATTGCACATGAAAGGATGAGCATGGTTTTAATAATCTACATTCATAATTGATGGTCACAAAGTCGAAATGTTAATTGTGATTGTTATAATAATCAGAATAAACTAGCATTATAAGTTTTTAAATAAATTGAATTTCGACCGAAGCTTGACTTTGCTTCTATAATCTTGAAAATTGTGACACTAACTAACAATGTGAAATTATACATAATAGCAACTTCATGTGTTACTTTTTCCTAGAGAAAATGATAGGAAATCTCCACAAAGTTGATATCATACGGACAATTATATATAACAATATTAAAGTACTGGCTGTATGGCTATATCTTTTCTGAGAACAAAATATTGCCTATATCGAGCATAATCTAATTGCGCCTAGCTAGGAATTAAATGAATGATGTGAACTTTTGCATTTTTAAAACCAACCCTATCACACCTTTTGCTACTTCAAAGAAGACCTTTTCTTTCTCCTTTCAGTTGCGGTACAATGATTATATTTGTTTAATATCAAAACAGAGAAGAAAAGGGTCAGGACGACAATCGTAATGAGCCGTTTCCTTTAGAATACTTGCCGTAGGCGGAGGTGTTCAATGGTTGCACATTCTTTATCATTGCCATGTGCTTTAAAATTCTCAATGTAGGCCCATAATTAGAATATGCAAATCATCTAGTGAAAGACCCAAAGGAATAAATAATGATACCAACTAAATTCCTCTATTAAGGTCCCTTTTCAATGTCATTTCACTGTACCGATCAATCCCATGTTTTTTTTTTTTTTTTTATACCGACTTCTCACACCAAACGTATATGAGTACAGCCAAAAAAAATTAGAAAAAAAACAGCTGGCTAAGTAAGTAGAAAATGTTAGAATCCATTGATTAATTGATTATATCAAACTTAGTCGGCTTTACTAAACTTCACCTTGATTGATTTGTGATTGTTTGTGCCAAACTTAGCTGAACTTACTAAACTTCATCTTGATTGATTTGTGATTGATTGTGCTAAACTTAGTTGGCCTTACCAAATTTCGTCAGCCTTCTAGTACTATATAAAGGTTGCTCCTGTACGTTGTAACTGGCGGACATTCAACAATAGAAAACATCTGCCTGGTTCATGCAGACAAATATCCCATTCTTCAAGGACACAATGAAAGATTTTAGTTCATCATCTCTACATTGCCGATCCTTTGCCAGGAAATCATATCATTTGTTGGTCAAAAGCAAGAAGAACCTCCACTCCTTCCCTCTCCAAAACTAGAAACCTAATTGCCAACGAGACGGACGCGGGTCCAAATTAAGCCAATGCCATGCGAGGTTAGGGTGAGAATGTAGTTGAGGAGGCGGTCCGCTCGTTGGGCGCGAGAAAGCTACGCTCCATCGCTTCCGTAGCAGACTTGGCACCATTTTTTCTAGCTTTTAAATGCCACCTTTTAGCCTCTCCCGGCGTGGGAGGGCTTCCATTTTTTCTTCACCGAAGGGGTCCCCCTCCCCTTCTCGCCCGCTGGAAAAGGAGGTCACATAGTCCTCTACCGTAGTGTGTGGTGAAAGGTGGGTTAGGAGTTGGAATTCCGTTCCGTGTCCCAAGTCTGCCATCTTTCTTGGGTCGATGCCGTGTGGACCTAACCATCCACCATACATGGAAGATAACAAAACCATGGGTGTGAGACCTTTCACTGCCAGTTTTTACTTCTGGTCAATCCTGAACATGGATGCTAAGAAAGGGGACATCATCAGCCACCACTTAGCTATTATTCTATTCTCTTGCTTCTTTTTTTCGCACCTTCTCGTGTGTCACCCTAAATAAGCGTGTTATTTTTCAAATGCTTTGTCAAATCTTATCTGCTATCGCCAGGAAATCTAGCCCCAAACATGTGGCCTTTCATCTCCATTGTTTAAGCTTCATTAGATTTTGTACAGTTGTAGCATCATTGCACTGTTCTTCTAGAATGATGTTCTTTCTCGAGGGATGAATAATTTAGTATTGATCATAGAGATTTCTGCGCCATTTGTGACAATCTCCCGTCCAACGTTCTCACAAGCTCCGAAACGCCGGGTCTCCCGAATAGACATGCCATGATGCTTTAAGGAAATGGATCGGCCGGTCTGTATCATACAACTCACGCCAATATGTATTTCATGAGCGATGAGATTCGCATTGCCTGCATCAGATGAGTTGGTTTCTATTGATCATGTTGGCATTGGTTTTGCATGCATCTTGGTGCATATTTTGTAGCATTAACTCATAAATAGCAAAAACTTTTATATCTACCATCATCCAAAAAAAGCTGCCCGGAAGGTATTTTTTGAGTTTCTTAGTCCTATACAGCGAATAAACGATCCATGAGGGACTAAACACTCCCACACGAGTTCTTATATACTTTCCTGTTCAAGCTCCGACGTCCTCATCGGGCTAAGGGTTTAAATCTATTCAAATCTAATCACAAGCACCACGATTGGTCCGTGGTCAGCCTCCATGAACTTGTGCTGCAATGTCCTCTAATCCACATAGATTATGGGCCGAGTTTGCCCTGATACCATTTATCACAACCTAGGACCTCAATAAAAAAGACTAACGAGAATGTATTTTTTGAGTTTCTTAGTCCTGTATAATTATCCAAGATCTCCTCGGCAAATAACTTATATGGGATTAAACATGCGTCCGACTAAACACACGCCACACGAGTCCAACCTACATGATTATAGGAGAATAAATGTGAAACCATTATGAAATCAGGCGCTTTGATTCTAATCCATTATGTCTAAGAGGTATGAAATATGATAGCTTTGCAGAAAATCTAGACACTATTTGATAATTTGTAGATTGGTATGATATGGAATAAGATTGGTCAGTCAAGATCACTGTAAACAAGCAGCAAGAAAAAAACAAATTTGCAAGAAAATATAGCAAAGAAGAAGAAGAAAAATTGGAAAGAGAGGGTAATAAATTTTATAAAATAAAGTTTGAGATCAAGACAAAAGGCTCGACGCATGCTTTGCACTTGGTAAAACAAAAAAACTCGCTAGGATGTCCGACGCACTCTCACTCTTGCTCATTAATTCACCGCATCATATAAAATTACTCTCCAACCAAGTTTCACCCAGACTCTGCCAAGATTCCCATGCCAAAATTTTTGGCACCAGTGCTTTGCCACCGAAACCAAAATACTAAAGAAATCCATCCAACCGAATTAAGACCACTACTTTGGTACTCTCATCACAAAGCAGACATGATAATTGACTAAATTATAGTTTAATTATCTTCTTCCAAAAGTTGAGCCAAATTCAAGCAAAAGAATCAAATCACGAGTTAGGTGGCATGAACTAGGACTTCCACAAGAAGACAAACTAGCTATTTTAACTACAATGAAATTAGTATAGAAAAGTAGGAATAATACATGGATAACTAACTAGGATATAATTCTAGCATAACTAGATTAAGAGATGACTCTCAACATATATAGCTTCAGGCTTTAATACAACCATCAATAATTTTTATCAATAGACTAGCTAGTACCTTCACCTTTCCAATTTAGGTAATTAATATAGGTTTTACAAGCTTAATGCCCTTGCATTCTTCTAATCAGATTATCAACCCTAATGAAAGTATCCTATTTACTTATCAACTCTATCGAAAGTATCTAATTTACTCGATACCGTACCTAAGTAAATGTCATGCTCGAACACAAATAACTTCTACCAAAAATGATCCTGAAATCCTCTCTTCAATAAAAAGAAAGGAACGGATAACTCAAATTTATACTTGAATATTACTAATTCTCATGTCCAAGCATTCCAATTACATGTAGGATAATCACCGGTCAACTTAGAATCATTCCACAACAAAGAACGCCAAGGTTCCCCTTAGACCAAGTTATACACCACAATATATATATACACACACGTGGCATGCGTCAGCACCCGGCACGTATCTCGCCGCTGATGTGTCACAGACTCGCAAATAATTTACAAAGACCTGCTCAATTAGTGTTGGGAAACATTTGTTACGAAAATTCTTTATTCGTTCTTCGGTCAAAACACTCTCATTATGAGGAGAATATTAGTTAGTTGGCACACGTAATTGATGGGCGGCTGCAGGGACCAACCAAGCTCGCAATGGTTTGGATGCATGGTTCACACCAGGCCAGGCTATATCCCATCCATCCCCATGCTACGCTTGGATCCTACTAGTTTCCCACTTGGCAAGTTACTTCTAAAGTAGGGTGGGCATGATGTTACCACCGCTATATGCCACAAAGAAAAGTCTCATCCATACCTTTCCCAACTCTCTCTGTGTCTCTCACACACACATACACGCACAAACACATCCATTGGATCATATATAACAAGTGTCACTCTCTTTGGTTTCTTCATGCAGACAGGTTATGTTAGTATGATGACGCTAAGTGACCCCTTTTTTCTATCCCCACTTCCTTTTATCCCATCTCTCTCAAAGCTTTTTTTCCATGCATTTCTGAAGAGAGGGACGGGGTGTCAACGTAAGGGGGGTCGAATGGCACTTCGCAACTTGGGCGATCATATCCCATGTTACCCTTGAGACTTCTACGGATGGAAATGAATTATATAAAGGAAGGCCTTCCTTGTGGGCCCGGTTTATCCAATGAAGTTCTTCTAATCTACCAATCAGCAGACTAAGAGGTGGCATCCATGTTCTGCGTGGTTTTTGTCTATAACAAGATGATGACGAGCCATGGACTAAATGCGGCTCGAATTGCAAGTTTGCAATTTTCCTATTTTAAGTTGATGATTTAGAATTTATGTCTATGGGAAGCACTTTAGCTCATAGGTTTCTATGAACCTGGAAAGAGTTGCTGAATACGTTCAACAGCTTGCACGCATTGCATCTGCCTAAAAATTTGCATGCGGGATTGAATCCATCCCGAGATGTGGATGTGATTCACAGCCTCGTTAGGCGGCTGGTAGCGTTTCCAATTTGCAGGCATTTGCGAGCTGATCCGCATCCATGCTTATGGACAAATCACTGTAGGGAGAAACTAAGGGAAAAATCTCCAAGGATTGTATACCATGAATTAAGTAGCATCATGGCGGGTTTTCTTGTGCCGGTCTAAAGTTACAACAACTCGAGGCCTCACCTAAAATGGCTAACCGAAATATATTATTTGAGTTCCTTAGTCTTGCATAAGTATTCAAGATCTATCCAGCGAATAACCGATGTGGGATTAAACACGCATCCGCATGGATCCTCACATACTCTCGTTGTTTAAGCTTTAGCGTCCTCATCAAACTAAAGGTTCAAATCCATTCAAATTTAATCACAGACACCACGATCGGTCCGTAGTCAACCTCTATAAATCTGCGTTGTAGTGTTCGATACCATTTGTAACAACCTAGGACTTCACTCAAAATAACTAGTTGGAAGGTATTATTTGAGTTTCTTGGTCATATATAAGTATCCAAAATCTACCTAGCGAATAACTAATGTAGGACTAAACATATGTCCGCACGAATCCTCATACAAGTTTGAAGTTATCCTGTCACTTTATGATGTAAATTGTTCGTGTTATTTTGTCTCCTCCTCAAAGGTTTTAGAACCAAAGATTTTGATCCATAATAATATGTTTATTAAGAAAAACAAACGCATGCTAGGTTAACCCTGCATGATCTTGGTAGAATAGTGGTACTGTTGCCAAAAAAAACCAAAATGGTTGTGTAGCTCAAAAAAGTCACTCAGCTTGCGTGATGTATTCGGATTGCGGCCTCTGGATAGGCATGGCGGATTGTGCCGCATAACGAAGCGACGTGATTAGTGGAAGACTGCGAGTGACTTTCTTGACCGATTTTCCCGAGTTAGCCATCTCATTCTCCATGAAAAAGAATACGAAAGCTGGTTGAAGGTAAAATATTTGACTTGGGTGTGGAGATGGTCCATTGCTCTCAGCCACCCGGGTTGGGATAGCATCTTTCGCACGAAAGGATGATTGATTTTTTTTTACGACATTAACCGTTGGATCGTACCTTGCACGGACTCAAAGCAACCCAAAATCTTTTAGCCATCTAGCTAGAGCACAGACTCAAAGCGATCATTGTGCGGTCTGATGGTGGATCAGAGCTAAGAAAAATGAATTCTTCTTTCTTGCGAAAGATGCAAGGCCTGCCCTAGCCACCCACCATCTGCATGATCTTGAGTGCAAAACCAGTAGATATTGGACTTTCCTACAGTAATTTGTTCGTGGACTTTATTTTATAAAGAAAAAGCATACCTTAGGGGTATCATATGATTGTGTCACATGAATAGCACATACTGCATAACCAATCAGGGTATCATATGATTGTGTCACATGAATAGCACATACTGCATAACCAATCAAGGAACAGCACGACCCTCAATCCTCTATGTTGGGTGTACATAAATATCATTTAGTAAACAAGCCCGAGCCTAGTATGGTTCAGGCCTACCCAAGACCCTTCTATATTACCACGGAGGTGGTAGCACGGTGGGAACGGAGCTTTGATTCCACCGGAGTGGCCCAGGTTCGAAATGCACGGGCGTCGATTAAATATGGAGACCTGATGCCCCCCATCTGGTTTGCCCGGTAGAGTCGCTATTTGGTCTGCCATTACTTAGATGGTGCTAGTGTGACATACTCACACGTAAGGTTCCCCCGCGAATGAAGAGGGTATGAGTAAAACTTGTCTGCCTGTATCAAATATTCTCCAGCAGAGAGAAGGCCCAGTAGGAGCTACTACGCGGGTGAGGTTCTCCTCACTCTCTTTTTTCCATTTGTTATAGCAAAAAAAAAAAAAAAAGACCCTTCCATGTTTCTTTCACCAACCCAGCTCACATCTTCCGCAAAGACAGCACAATGGGTTAGCCCACAAACACCCGCCCAACTTGGTGACCATCTCTGATGACCTCGTTTGGTTTATTCGCTCTTCATATACCCAACCAAGATTTCTATGATAAGCCTTTGGAGAGAGCGAGAACAAACCAAACGAGGAGGAGCCGGCGAGAGAGAGAGGAGCCGGGAGTCAGAGGTCGGGACCTCGTGGTGCTTTACCATATGAACTCATATCCAATATTAATATCCCATGGGTGTTATTAACAAAAAAGAAAGAATAAAAAGAAGACCCCTTGTGTTAAATGTAATGATGCATAACTTAAGTTTGCGCTAATGCCAACAGGCTGCATGCCGGGGCTCGTTGAAACTTAAAATTTATATTTGCATATAATATCGACGTTCTGTAGGGGGGTAATATGTAATAATTTATGCCTCAGGTTGGATCCAGATTCCAGAGCCAGCACATTTGAAACTTAGATATGAATTACCACCCGTTGTGCTCTACAGAAAATTAATCCTCTCTAAGATTGGTAATAAATCTTTATGCTATACTATGTACAAATGAGTATCCCATGTTTGAGCCAGTCTTAGCACGTCTACTATACGTCCACTGTTGAGACTAGTTCGGACGCAAGTTTCGCGTTAGTACATGTAACCCTTTTCAAATGCTAATATTATTTTTGTTATAACCTAGAATCTAATTCCAAAAAATTAGTCAAAAGATATTATTTAGATTTTTTGGTTCTATATAAATCCTCAAAATCTACTCAGTGCACAACCAATAAAGAAGTAAACACAAGACTACGTGGATGCTCGCATACTTCTCTCATTTAAGCCATGGTTTTCTTGCCAGACCAAGGGTTCAAATAGATGCGAATATATTCATGAATACAACAAATCCGATCACAAATAACATGATCGGCCCATGGTTAGCTCGATAGGCACGTACTGCAGCGTCCTCCAAATCCACAAAGACTATGGACTGAGTCTGCTCTGATACCATTTGAAACAATTCAAGACTTCATCTAAAAAGGCTAGCCAAAAGATATTATTTGGATTTCTTGATCCTATGTAAATATCCAAGATATACCTAATGCATAGTCGATGTAGGACTAAACACGCATGTATAGATCCTCATAAGTATATTAGTAGAAGTCCTTCCAGCAATTATAACAGATCTTCTAAGTGATTACTGCTGCTCTCTGAACTAGTGTTACAGGTGCTTTTAACGTACCTTGGACGCCCATGATAAGAAAGAGGGATGCCCATTTCAGGTAACTCCCAAGGTTCATCAGTTTTGACAGTTTGTTGATAGTTCTGCTTCGTTGGACTTGGTTTCACTAGCAACTGTTTTATTTGGTGCCATAATAGGGAAGCTATGAATAAGGTTTCGAGAGCAGTTGAACAGCATCTGGAGCGCATTGCCGCTGATCATGCACTGTTATTACTGAACATTGCTTTGCCTCAGCCAAGGGACCCAAAGCTGTTCAAGTTTGAAGAGATAATTTTGACGAAAAGCATTAACGGTGTATGCAGAAAACTGAAGTTGGTATTAATTGATACATATTGCACCTGAATCACAAAGAAATAAACAAATTATAAGTGTATAATTCTAAGTAGGGTTTATTAAGAGTATAATCTTCCAACAGGCATTTCAACCTAACATCATTCCTTCCATATGCGAATCGCACCTACTGATCCTACAACGAGCTTGTATGCATCGTAAGTTGAAAAACCAGACCTGCAAGGTTATGGTAATGTGCCAGAGAAAAACTAAGACAAATATCATCTCTACTTTCCTTCAGGTTATATCAAATCAGAAAAGAAAATAAGACGAACTTTAACAGAAGGGATGACACCATCCAGTTAGGGTTTCAAACATTATTCCAAGTTCAAACCAACTAACATATCATTACATGGGTTGAATGACTATGGTGTATGCCACTCAGACTGAAGTCCTTATTCAAAACTAAATGATAATTGACTTAGTCGATAAGTCCATTCTGTGACTTATTTTTTAATCATTTTTCCATACTAAGAAGTGGCTAACATTCACATGGTTCCATACGAAGTGTATGTAAGACCTTGGACTAATTCACATACACAAATCAAGAAAGCGAGCATGCAAGCGCGTTGCCTTCATGGTAACAAGAGGATGCAACACAGAAGTAGAAAGTGCACCTGCAAGGAATCCTGCCAATGCGGATGTTAGAACATCTCCAGCAGCAAACAGGTGGTGAATCAGAAACAACTGTGGCTGCTTCAAACAGTCAAGTGTAATATATGATACGTTCCTGCACAGCTTGATTAAAATATCTTTACAATATCAACAAACATTTGGCCCCAAAGAATAGGTGAACCATAAATGTTCAAAAATGGATATGTTCAGATAGCATGCATAATCCAGCATGGTAGGTTTGGGACAATTCAGCACATTTACATCTTTGTAGCTATGCATGCATTTGTATGTGTTTGTATGTTTCTCCGTGTGTGTGAAAGTATTCTTAACCTCAAAGATTGTAAACATTGATGTATGTATGAATGTCGAGTAAAGGAATCTCCAAAATGGTGGGTCCTACTCACTATGTATTCAACAAAAACAAAGGACTGAAGAAAGAAAGAAAAAGACATCAATTTTGGTGAAGTTATTGATTACCTGTATTATGGTTTATTATTCATATACAAAATAGATATTAACATAAAAGTGTTTGAATGAAATGTTTTGCTGAAAATTGGGCCGATTAGAAGTGGGAAAACATAGTACGGGAGATATTATATATGACAACTTCTTTTGACATACCGAGGATCATCTTCAAGGCGCTCCAAAGTAAGAAGCAGCATGAAATTCCAAAATGGCTACAAGAAATAAATCCGCCAGCATTTACATTCAGATAAAGCATCATAGCAATAGCATTAACTTCTTTTATAGGAAGGCCAGCATTTTTCAGTGATGTCGGCTCCTTCTCCTTCATCAAGGAAAAAAATTGTTTCCACCCAAAAATTCTCATCTAGCGTCATCTAGTGTGGCACAAAAATTCTCTAGCACACTTCTTTTGTAGTCTTCCCTTCTCATAGCAATTTCAAGGTCTTCAAGTACAGCTCCTCAAAAAGTCACCTTCCTGTAGCAATTTTCTTAGCTCCATCAGTATGAAGCTAATCATATGCCATAATGCAAGTGTCACAAAATTTAGAAGGCATGCTACTGCAAAACCACCTGAATTTGGTAACAAACAAAACCGAACATCAGGCAATGGGTATACTAACTGTTTCTGAATTAAATCTGTATATTGTTCATGTCAATGATATCCAAGAAATTTCTCAGATCTGAGCAAGGCAACATGGAGGCGGTCATTATATCTCAATGACATTACAGAGCATCCAGTAAAGTAGTAAACAAGCTGCATCATATGTTATTAATAATATTAGCTGACATTAGAAACCAAGGTTTCCTTCTGGATAACTTCATTATGTCAGCTAACTTCAAACAATGGAGTGTCCAACATTCTGTTTTAGTTGGACCACTTTTATCCTTCAAAGTTTTCCTTCTTTTTCTTTTTTTTTTTTCTTTTGAGGTGAAAGAAGGGAGCGAAAAGCTTCCCCCGAGTTTATTAAATTAGAAGAAGAAGGCACAAGAAGGGTAGGGATGTACAGGGGCCCGAATGAAGGAATAAAAAACTAGTCAAGGGCACGTCTCAGAAACAGAGGATTCAATAAGTCAATCAGGGAGTTATGACTCTCAGCACCACTCCCATTACACAGATTCCCCCAACGAACAAACGTCTGTAAATCCTTCTGAAGGACTGAGTAGATGGATGATTTCTTCTGCAGAAAGACCCAGAAATTCCTCAAAAGCCAGTGTGACACCAAACCGCCAGAGCCAACTGAACCCAGTTTCTTCCATAGGTCTTCTTTAGATTCTTCCTTCTCCACAGCATCCAAAGGTCTCGCAGCTCAGAAGGCCAACTTCTGATGTTGAGACACAACCACAGGCCTTTAACAAAAAGACATTTCACAAAGAGATGTGATATGGTTTCTTCTCTTGCTCCGCAGAGGCTACATCCTGTGCCCCTCCGCCACCCTTTTCTTGTTAAGATCTCTCCTGTGTGTAGTTCAAGCCACATAAAAACCTTGACTTTCTCCAGTCCCTCCAAATTGCCTTCTAGAAGGGCCAAAGAACTCCTGCCTTCCAAATTCCCGACTTCTAAGTTTTCCTTCATAATGGATTTCCACATTCAACATAATTCTCATATACAACCTTATAAAACACTCCAGGTCCTGCATATCCAAAACTACTTTAAAAAAGAAGAATATGGCCCTCGGGTCAACTAATTTGATTGCAATAGCAAGCACCAAAATTTTTCTTGCAATTTTTACCGTTTCATCATAAATATCATTAGCAGTTTCACAACCCTTTAATAAATTTGCCTTCCTTAACCTCCTCCATATAAATTCCCAGAATACTCTATCATATTCTTCCTCCGAGAAAATAATAACAAATTTAAATACATTTCAACTCTGAATTCTTCCTCCATTGGCTTAAGCAAGAAAACAACAGGTGCCAATGTATTGTTTAACAATCGATATGGTTAATCACAAGCTGGTCAAAACAGTATGAAAGATACTAACTTTAAGCAATAACCAAGAACAGCTAGGACAGCTACAAGGATGCCGACACTGTAAGTAATTACCAGAAAGTCTAAATCTAATACCACATACCTTCTGCCTCTGAAAGAAATCCTGAACAGAGAAGAGTTTCTTCTTATCAGATGCTCTTTCGAGGATCGTCTCGACTGCGAGGTTAACTCGACCAGCTCCGTCAAGGAAACAGCTGGAAGTCGACATTAGAAAGTGGTATGTTTGACAACCCACTTGGGGGCTTCTGTGGCGAAACCCTCGCAAACCCCATATTCGTGAGAAATAGATCAACCTCTGCATTCTTCCCTTCCATAAAACACCCAATCAACTTCAGAGGGTCAAATTTAGAAGGGTCATTAGAAGTAGAAACAACCAGTGGTTCATGACAGCGTTTTGTATTGCTTCTCTTGCACCGGGGGTCGAACACCTGAAGGTTCCGCGCCAGATTATCGATGACACAAACAAGAATCGGTTCTTTGAAGCCGCAACAATCTTGCGCTCGTCTCCAGAGATCGTACTTCCCCTTCGGTTGGCAGATTTCCGAAGTAGGTCGGGATGGCCTGTACGACAGGTTGCAATCAATTGGCGAATCCCGCATCCCTCTCTTTTTCTTGGATGGCTCATCGTCGGTGAGGGATTCGACCGGACTCCCGGTGCACGGGGACCGTCGCGTCCTCCCGACGCGAGTGTCGAGCTGGACAGGGGCCACGCACACAACAACATAATAAAAATATAAAGATCTCGGAGGTGTGGGATGGAAAACGAGACGACAACAAGTACTTTATTATTATTATTATTATTTTGTGGGCGTAATAGAATGTTGGGGACGCCGGTGCGGTTGGACCACCGAGCTTGACAGGGTGGAACGCGGATGCGGTGGTAGCGTTTGACTGGAACAACAACGGTAATTAGCATCGACAACTAGTACTCGCTGTACATCCCTCTTATGTCATATTATCTTATGCAAGATTAATCATCGCAATATTATATCCTATACCAATATTATTCTATTATATTATCAATATACGATATAATATGAGGCAATGAGATATACCAAATATCAATATAACTGGGATGGACGCTTTCTACTAGACGACATTCGGCAGATGGTGAGAGATTACAGTGTCTTTCAGACAGTCCATGTATATCGAAAGACGAACAGAGCCGTCGACTGGATCACCTCCTATACAGCACACCGATAAAATTCTCAAGACACATCGAGCGTCTTTCCTTCATAGTTATTTTAGATTGTAGCTCTTGATTTTGTTGGCTGCACCTATACCAGAATAGGATGAGCAGTCGTTATACCAAAAAAAATATATATCAATATGATATAAGACTTTTTACTGATGGTGTGGTATTGTACCATTTAGTATATCAATATAACTGGGATAGACGCTTTCTACTAAACGACATTCGGCAGATGGTGAGAGATTACAGTGTCTTTCAGACAGTCCATGTATATCGAAAGACGAACAGAGCCGTCGACTGGATCACCTCCTATACAGCACACCGATAAAATCCTCAAGACACATCGGGCGTCTTTCCTTCATAGTTATTTCAGATTGTAGCTCTTGATTTTGTTAGCTTCACCTATACCAGAATAGGATGAGCAGTCGTTGTACCAAAAAAAATATATATCAATATGATATAAGACTTTTTACTGATGGTGTGGTATTGTACCATTTAGTATGGTAAATTTTGATTTTATATTTGTGTCAGGCGTATACAAGGCTATATACGTGCAATTTATTTAAATGGATGGTGATCGTGGTTTAGCTTTTTCATTCTAAATTTCTGATCTTTAGTGCATGTGATTTTGTTCTGGACTCTAAATATTCCTAGTGATTCACTATAAATATTTGGATGTGTACTGATTTGCCCAAAACAGACTAAATGTAATGCTAATAAGCCCTCCTAAGTTCACATATAACAATCCAAAGATTAATGCTTAGGAAAACACTTACAAACAATATCAACCCTGATTTTTTTAAAAACTCGATAAAATCATGTTTTAAAATTTAAAAGATCTCCAAACATAGTCACCTATAATGAATCAGTTTTGCGTGGCCTGACCAAAATTATTACAATAAAGTAGGACTCATTTGTCTGAAGCAGAGGCAGCTGCTTCCAGCTGGCTGGATGGACGAGCGCAAAGTTTGGACTTCTGACGGGGAAATCTTACAGGAGACTTTTGACCCTTTCCATCGCGGCGGCGCTGGCAAGCGGACGTTTGCGATCTATATATGCGGCATACCATTTTCTTTCTCAAGAGACTAAATAAAAAAAAATTAACTGCAGGAGGTTTTAATTGAAATTTTCTAAAACTCTGTTTTTGGATCAGCTGTTATCTGTAATAGGGCTGAGCTTGATAAATGGCAGGTCTCTGTCATGCAATCAGAAGGGGTCTTCATTCCCTCTCTAATCTCCTCCTCTAATGTTTTGTACTGGTGTTCTAGGTTTACATTGCTGGTGTAAGCTCTTGGGTCCTCCTTTTCAGGCTTCCTCTGGTACACTCTTTTTATTGCCACTAAAATTCGGTCCAACCAAAATGCCGGGCTAGCTGGGCTGCTGCAGGACTTGGATAATTGGTTGTTCAGACCGTAGAGGTTAGTCGAAGATTGCAATATGTCTCCGAGATGGCGAAGTGGTGGTCGCTATACTCGGATGGCAATAGGTTGCAACATTGGTCATTCCCGAGATGTTACCGAGAAGATAATATCATGCTTGGACCTTTGCTCTGATGCCTAATCTGAAACAACAAAGATGAAGAAGTCCTTTTGTCGGAGAGTGTCGGACAGAAACCCTCCAATGCCTAAGTTAAACGGACCCTTATAGAATAGCAAAAGTATTGTGAGAGCGGCATAGCGATAATACGAGAGTACTTACCTGGAGGGTCCTTCAGGAATAATGTATATAGATGAGGCTCGGCACTTGTAGTCGAGAAATTCGGGTGTGTGAATTTGCTGTTTTTTGTCATGCTCGCTCGTACATCACGCTTCATACATCTCGTCCACACAGTTATGAAAATATTTTGTGATCATGATCGAGGTATTGCCGGCTGAAAAGAGAATTTGAAATTCGAAGGATTCTCAACGCACCTCTAGGTTGGTCGCATGGTTCGTAGGAAGAGCAGAAAATGTCACTTGCCGACAGGAACTGCGTAAAACAAACAAAAAGTATGACAAATGAAAACTCAAACATTTTGACTGGTTGATCGAAAGCTTCGTGGTAAGCTTTGATTGGTCAATCTACCATAGCGATTGTGGTCTGTTCTGAGGCGTATCACTTTTCATTCAATAAAATTTGGATGATCTTGCCTCCCTCTTCTTCCCCAAAAAAACAAATTATGTATCATAACATATTAATCAAATTGCGCGAGTTATCTCATTAGTTTTCTAAATTATGCATCGTTGTGAGTTTGCTGCCACAACGTCTTTGCATGATATCCAAAAATTGTCATTACAACATTATCCTAACAGGTTGCTCTTGCAAGGAAATGTCCAGCACCAAAATTGCTAACACCACTGCAGTTTGAATGCAATTTGAAAGGTTAGACCATATTGCCATCAAAGTGGGACTGGTTCCAACTGCAATAAACTTGCACTTAGAAGTCTAATTTGATCCCATTATAAAAAAAAAAAAAACAAGTGAATAGTTTTGATCCTGACCTAGAAACAGACTTGCACATGAGATTTCCCTCTGTTGGTTGTCAATGATGCCCATCCTGCCTAAAGATGTAAACCTACTACCATGTGATCTGCATTGGCTAAATTTAAGGATAAGTGTGTCCCAATACTACACCCACCCATCTTCCAGAAGGTGGGTTGAGAATCGCAACCACCATAACCTCCAATAATACTAAACTAACCTCCAATAATACTAAACTAATAATCGTGCGAAGTCTTTTTGAGTTCCCAACCAAGTCTATTTCTCAGTATTCTAATTCGAGAACCGACCGGTATAACTAGGGTTGAACTTGGGTCTTAAAGATATGCCGAACCGGGTCTGGACTTAAATCGAAACTATTCGCACCTCAAATAGTTTGGACCTAAGCTCCAGTAAAAACAATATACATGACTTGCTCGTGAGGCATGTTGGTCGGGACTTATATCAAGTGGTATGTTAAGCATAATACTACAAACGGCTTTTCTACACAAAATACAAATCAGTGGAACCCACTACATTGTGCTTATGGACAATTGACCTTGGTTTCCACAGAAGAAAAGAGGTTGCCTAATTCTACTGAAACTTTTGGTGGCGAGTTCTAATCCCAACCAAAAAATTGGCTGCCCCTCTCTCGCTCTCTCTCTCTCTCTCTGTGTGCGTTCCTGTAACCCTTTCTTCTTTCGGCCAATAAGAAGCGTTCCTTTAACTTGAAGTGATGACTTGATGATCGGAAATTAAAGGTGCCAAGCCACCTAAAACAATGGCATCCTCGCACCTGATGATTGGTAGTGGATCGAGCCGTTGGCTCCGGCCTTTTTAAAACGATCCGGCTCACCTTCCATCCAACTCATCCAAATATAAAATCCTGCACCCTCTCCTCCCCCAACCTCCGCATCAATCCTTCTCTCCTCTTCTTGCATTTTTTTTTCTTTCTTTTTTCTTTTTTTGATTTCGTCGTCTTCTTCTCGGAGAAAAAATGAGCAGCTTCGATCGATCCAAGAAGAGGATCCAGCTCTGGAAGAAGGCCCTGCTCCACTTCTCCGTCTGCTTCGTGATGGGCTTCTTCACCGGCTTCGCCCCCACGAACACCGCCTCGCTTTTCTCCGGCCAGCTCGTCTCCTACCGGCATATAAAGAATTTGGGCATCTCAGCAGAGCCCGACAAGGGCTTGGAGAAGCCCGTCGAGCCTCCCAGCCTCAACCGAAGCCTGTTGGTCAAGATTCCGACCGGCAAAGACCTCCCGCTGGAGTCAACTCCTCGAGATCTTCTGATTGTCATCACCACAACTCGGTCCGGCGACAGGTTTCAGGAAGCTTTCTTGATGAGGTTGGCTCAGACCTTGAGGTCGGTCCCTCCGCCGCTCCTCTGGATCGTCGTGCAGGCCCATAACGATGCTCCGGCGACCGCCGAGATGCTGAGGAAGAGCGGAATCATGTACAGGCATCTGACCTTCAAGGAGAATTTCACCGACGCCAAAGCAGAGGCCGATCACCAGAGGAATGTGGCGCTGGGTCACATCGAGCACCATCGGCTCACCGGGATTGTGCACTTCGCCGGAATCTCCAACATCTACGATTCCCAACTTTTCGAGGAGATTAGACAGATTGAGTATGGCTTCTTCCTCCTAAATTCTTCTTTTCTGCTGCCTTTTTACTTCAATTTGAGTTCCTTTATGAATTACTTAAGACTTTGGTGTCTTTTACGCAAGGAGACATTTTGAATGAGATATTGCAGAGCTTTGGCTATTTTATTATTCATCATGAATTCGAAAATTCTCTTCAATCTTTTCTTTTACAAAGAGTTAAGAAAAATAATATGAGTTTATTCTCCCAATTTCGCCTTTTTCGCAAAAATTCTGCATCTCTTATAACTGAATTAAAGCTTGCTTTCGATTCTAATCATTTATTTTAGTGATGCGGTCTCCATCGCACTAATAGAGGGAAAGTTCATGCGAACATAACTTTATTTTCATCTCTCTCTCTCTCTTTATCTAAAATAATAAAAAAGGGCTTTACTTATGTAGAGAAGATAATTATGTAATGAGACCTCTGTGTCTTCTATTCTTTCTTTGATGCTTCCTTTTCCATTTCTTTCATCTATTCCTATTCATGGTTTCTAAAGTCTTATCATCAGTGCTGTGGGAGATCAATCCAAGTTCTAACATCTGACCTTCAAGTCCAAATACCATGAGAGGGAGTAGCCTTCCAACACGTCTTTGTTTTAACGGGTCCTTCCAGCCAACCTCTGACCAAACTCTTGTTGTTTTCTTTCTAAGGTTGTCTCACATGCTTCTCAATAGTTCCCATATAACTTAATAAGGGGAAAACATGTACATTCCCTTCTGTCGGCAAAATAATTGGGAGCTCATTCAACTCTTATCATAACGGTGGAATTTTAAATGACCCTGCGAGGTCCTGCAAACTCGTCCACTGCTTAGATTCCAAAATGCTATTCAGACTAACGCCACTGTTTTGTCATTATCTTCCTGAAATAATGATAAATAACACGATCGACGTTTTGGTTGGACAAAATGCAGGCTTTTTGGGACATGGCCAGTGGCGATGGTGTCGGCAAACAGGAAGAGGGTGGTCGTGGAAGGGCCTTCTTGCAGATCATCAAAGGTTGTGGGATGGCCTGTGGGAGACCTCAGCTATGGCATCACAAATGATAGGACCAGTGCTGATCCGGGCACTGTGGGCATTGCCTCAAAACCTGCAAGGATTAACATCTCAGGCTTCGCCTTCAATAGTTCGATACTGTGGGATCCCGAGAGATGGGGTCGCCCGACTTCCATGCCGGACACCTCGCAGGTCAGCCATTAATGCTTTTTTATGGTATCATACGTAGTTCATGGCGACATGAGAAGCTTGATTTCTGGAACCAAACTAAAGTCTCTGCTTAAAAATTAATTATCTACTTGTAGGGATCCTGTTCTTAATTAACTAAAAAAAAGTACAGTTAGGGTGGCCTAATACCCAGGCTTACCTAAGCTAGTCTGGAAATTGGTAGGCTGTCAAATCGAATAGGTGCGTTGTCACTTAATCTCCTGCTTGTAATTATTTGCATGGTTGCGTGAGTCAATCTACTTTGATATCTTTTAGACTTCGGTTTGTTTATTCTAACTAGCCAATTAATCCGTGTTCCATGATTAGGACTTAACTAACACACATATGAAATGCACTCCGGCAGTGCTTCTGAAAGCAACCCCGCAACCCCGCAAGGCTTGGAAGTCAAGAGTTTGGTTGGCTACACTTCGATAGATTTCTACTCGCATCCAGCTAAGTATATATTGGACAATATAGGTTTCACATCGACAATTTGACCGGTTGGTTGTAATCTACTGCCGCTCGACTAATTACTCGTTACAAGTGATGGGATTTAAGATCTTTAATTTATGCATCAAGTAATCAAAAATATATATAATTAAATATTATTTAAACTATGCAATTTTTTTGACTGTCGATGCATAGCCTATGAATCTGCAAATTATATTGATTATTAATATATAAGTAATTTAATAGTAGCATATCACATTCATCAATTCGAATCATTTATGTAGGATTTTTATCGAGTAAAGATCCATTCAATCTATATCTGATTGGATTCGAGCAAAGATCCATTCAAGCCGATAGCACTGTAGCTAATTCATAGCTCGAGCGAGCTATTAACTAATTCCATCATTCTTTTCTTGAATCAACACCATCCAACTCACCCCATACGGCCAAGTACTTGGGAAAGGAACGATTGATTAGGACTGCCAATGTGGCCTTAACCGGGGGAATTGGCTGGTGGTCGCAAGTCCACTGCGAAGATCCTCCCACCCACCATCTTTTGTTGCTGACCGCTTATATATTTTTCAGGACTCCTTCAAATTTGTCCAAGAGGTGATCCTAGAGGATGAGACCAAGCTGAAATGTATTCCTCCTAACAGCTCCAAGATCATGCTGTGGCACCTCCACGTACCAAGAGTCATTTCTCTCCCGTTCCACCAAAAACAAAACAAGAGGTAACAAAATACAAAAGAAAAGGAGAGAAGAATAGAGGATCCAAAGAAGGGTTGTATTGTAGAGAAAAAATTGTTGCTAAATCTCTGATTTCTTTTTGTTTTCTTTTTGTGGGGAATCCGCCATCTCCCAAGCAATATTATTTATTATTAGTTCTTCCGCATTCTTTTCACTCTGATTGCTGCTCTTTATATTATAATGGAGTGGTTAGTTCCTGCTCCTCTGTCAAGAAGCAAACAAAGCTATGCTAAAAACAGCAGAGTGCTAGCGTTTTTCCTAAGAGCCCCAGCTCAATAAGAAATGGAAGAAGTTTGGGTTGCGGTGTTTGCAATCGAAGCATTTACTATATGTCCATCAAATTTACCTTTTAAACACTGGAATATGAATGAAGAAGACATTCTTTTACAGCATTGCTTCTTTTGGACTCCAGAGATATTGTATGGGCTTTCAATCCTTGTCTCACTGCGTGCTGGTGGAACGTACCTGTTGATGGCTCGGAAAAAAACAAAGGATTGCTTTCTCTTCTGTTCTCATTATCGTGAATCCTACTCTACATTTGCGTAACTCAAATAGTCCATATCCGAATAAGATGAAGCAAAACTGCAATATCCCACTCCCCAAAATCTGCGTTCAAAAATGGCGTCCATTTAGGATGAATTGATGATTTGCTGTCTGAATGGCTGAAAAAATAATAAGCTTTGGACTATGAGGTAATGGATTGAGTAGTTGTCTGAAGGAGCCGAAGAAGGAAAGAAAAAAAAGGTTGACTATTTTAAATAAACTTTGAATAGTTTTGAAGAAATTTCTTTCTTTGTGAGACCAATTCATAGTTCAGGAGAATTATCAAATTTCGTATGGACCATTCTCACCGCTAAGAAAAAACTAAACAGTGTTCAGAAGGGAGATCTATCATATCTAGAAGTTAAATCAAGTATCGAACTCTTGTCGGTATAGTATCCAATTAAGGCAGTTTGTTTTCTTAAAAACAATATAGGATCATCCTATAAGATTACACAACACCGAACGGCGACCAAGGGCAAGTTCTATTGCTTATGTCCTAAAATGGGCCAATTAGAGAATTTTTTGTTTGATTGAATATATCTTTTAATTGAAAAAAAATAAATATCATAACTAAAAATAAAATCAATATAGAATTTAAAATCTATTTTTCATAGGATTTCAGCTTTTCGTAATAATTTTTCATCAGTCATATCTATTTCGAAAAAACTATAATCTTTTTTAAGTAAAAGAGAACTCAAATTCTAATTATATAAAAGTAAAATTTATACAATAAATAAAGATTTTGTAACTTAATTTTATTAATTATTAATAAAAAAATATAGATTCCATCTTTATCAATTTTATTATTTTTTTAAAAAAAAATAAAAAATATTAATTAATTCTGTTGAAAGATTTTTTTTCTATTAAATCAACTCCAACTAATAAATGGCTTTTACGACGGTATGCTTCAAGCGTAAAAATCTACTGACCACCTAAATGGCATTTCCACTTCATGGCAAATGCTATTTTCATCTTTTAGGTGAGAAATAAAAGACCATTTTACTGATATGGGAAGAAATAAGAAAAAGATCTATATTATTTCCAAAAGGACTGGCGGCGCATCCATTTCCATGAAAACGGTCGGATGAAATCTTTTGGAGCTGGCGAGCTTTTTGTCTAGGGTTTTTCCCCAATTAAAGTTAAGAGTGTACTTGAACGTCCCGAAGAGTCATGGCAGAGAAGAATGATGATGCACTCTGAGTCATCCGAGGCCTGAGCCCCATCAAGACAGGCCTTTCTCAGATGGGCCAGGCTTCAATTTTAAAGTGCCAGCTGAATTCAGGCCTTGGTCAAGGGCAAGACGTCCTTCAGCCGTCCAATACTGCTTTCAACCCACATTACAACCTCCAATTTGATGCGTCGCATAAAAAGCTTTGGTCTTGCTTCCATGACATACTACGACATTAGCATATTGTCAGGTTTTCACCCGGATAGAACATCACATCCTCTTGATTAATTATCAGCTTTTGTGGTAGTCTATCTTGGCTGGAGTTCGTATTTGGCTCCTTGCGCATTCCAGCTCCTAAAAAAAAAATCTTTCGCATGGCATTTTATGCAGCCAACCATACTGAAACTATATTATAGGATTCCACAACTCGTTTACCAATTTAATTTTTAAATATTTTATATTTTAAATTTGATGGATTTATTTATACTAGAATGGTATATTTTTTTTTGATTTACCAACAAAATAAAAATTCTCTCCTATTCGCCTGGCAGGCCATCTCATGATCTTGTTTAGGACTCACTTAGGTCATAGGAAAAGGATGGGAGAAAGTGTGATCACTGATCAACCAAGAAGAAAGATGAGAAAGTAGTTTTTCCATAAAAATAAGATTCCCATATTTTTATAAAAAGAAAAACCAAAACCTACATAGAACCGGAGTAATTTTTTATTTCTAAAAGTGCCTTTAAGTTTTTAGATAAAATTAAGTATTACTTTTTTATTTATTAAAAGCACAGCATATATTTTATATAATTTTTTTTAAAAAAATAGATGTTTAGCTAAACATCAACAGATTATTTTGAAATGTGTCATTTTTTTATTGCTAACAAAATATGTAAAAACTATTTTTTCAGACGTTATATATGCTTTTTAGAAAAAATATTGCCGTACTTCAATTTTTTTTACGGACTAAATAAGTTTTTAAAGATTGTTTCAGAGCACCGACAGACCATGAATAAACTGTTTAAGCTGTGAAGGACATTGTTGAACACTCACCAGGTGCTTCTGCGTTGAAGGGAAACATTTAATTCTCAAGAGATGGTGATAAAATAAACATAAATCTCAACTCAGGATTCAATTCTAAAGGATGTCATTCCCCTTTGTGTTCTGAAGTAGAAAGAAGTTTACAGTGAAAACTAAGATGGTGCGCCCAGTGCTGTTCAATCCTAAGCCGCGCCCACCAACCACAACAATTTCGTTCTTCCAAGTGGAGACTTATTTGGCGAGATTCAAACTTGGTCGCAGTCTTTATGGATCAAATGAGGAGCTCTTGTTCCACATGCAAACAGAAGCAGTAGAAAAAAAAATGGAAAAGAGAAGGCAATGATGAGGATCTCAAGGGAGGACAGCCTGGGTGACGAGCGAGCCCACCACAACTCACACCCTTATCATAATACCCACCTAACCCAACCTCCTCTCCTCATCGTACTAAATCATAAAATTCAAACAGCCACAGCTGATAAGAATCCAACTCTGATCTAATCGAGGAGTCACGAAGTATTTTTCTAAAATAAAAGGCGGAGGTAATCTTTGGCTGGTCATTTTCATATAGGACGCCCTTGCAAACTTTGGAATTTATGGATGAATCTATTACAGTATTCGGAGGTTTGTATGGTTTCAGTAACAGCAATTACTTGCATATTCCATCCTTCAAATGAATTTGTGAAGTTCCATACTTGTTATTATAAAAATAATAGTGATGTGCCTCGAAATTGACCACAACTCATACGAAAGGCTGGCCAACTAAAGCCCCCACGAAGCTTTTGAATTGAGAACCGAAGCTCATCATGTGGTGAGTCTAGAAGCACACGGGCAGTTTTGAATTTCAAAACTTTCTTTACAGCCGGTGGTATCACCGGCTGTAATCCCAAGCGGTTTCTGAAATTACGCTAGCGAAACGGGCAAGATGTAATCTGCTTGCGGAATGCCTGCGCCTTATTCTCAGAACGTGCGGAGGCCTACTAATGCTGGCCGACCTATGTGCCATTTCTAGGCAACAGATACTCGCCTTCGCCTATACAATCCATTCTCCAAAGGACCTTCCAAGTAGGTGCTCTGATATCCTGACATGCCATTGAGAACCTCCTTTTATTTCAGCAAAAGAACTTCTTTGTTTTTGCTATTTCATATCGGAGCATGGTCATGGACCAAGATTTTAGACACAACATTCTACTCTAAATCGCACTCTTACACGACCCGAGCAGCTCACCATCAAGTTCTCTAGCATCTCTCTCCTTCTCAGCATCTAGACCAGCTTAATGGCAACAAGTAGTAAAAACTTTATTTATCATTAACTTTATTAACATCAGAATGGATAATAAAAGTTAAAATCTTAAGTTAGTATAATATAAATGGCAATCACCGTCGATACCATAACGTCACAGCATTATCATGTCAATCAATACTTGCATGCCATCCTACTTATCTATGTTAATGAAAACCAGTACATGTTGCCAATGTGACAGTTATAGGCTAACAGCCATTAGTGAATATCATAACTATTAACTAAAACCAAGCCAAAAGATAAGGTTGGGAGTGAAGATTTCAGGAAGATCTAAAGATTGTGAATACTTAGGAAGCATCTTTAACATTGCGAAGGAAATATTATAAAACAATTGTAATATTTAGTGGTTGTCACAGATGCAAATGGTGCTGTATATTAAACTCAAATTACAGGGCATGGCAAGTGTGGAAATTTAAGTGCAACCAAAGAAGGAACATAGTATAAAAGTGGAAGAGAGTTTTGAGGGGGAGCTGAGGGGATGCATTCACAGCTACCTATCATAAGTGTGGTGGAATTGGAAGAAATAGGGATGTGCACAATGGGGGTGGTGGAGGAATTAGAATCTACCATGAGCGGAAGTAAGAGGATTTTTAGCTGTTTGTGAGAACTAAGAACCCTCTGATACCATATAGAAGTGGAAGAGATAATGCTTTATTAAACACACACAAAGTGATTACAAGGAGATAAATATATACTAGAAAAGTAATCATAATCCTAGCTAACTGAGCTGAACAAATACACTAAAACAAGGATAGAGTTAGAGTTGTTACAACTAAACAATAACTCCATAGATAGGTCTTACCTGTTATAAATAGAACCAACACTCTTAAGGACTAAACAACTAAAAGAATAAGATGTGACACTCTCCATGGGGAGCCATCCGATATCATTTTCATCCATTAACATCCATTCCAACAAATTGACATGTTACCAAGAATCTGCATCCAAAAATTAATTGCTTAATTTTCAGAAAAAAGATAAAAATTTCCAGATCAATTTCGCACCCACCCTCAATATTACACTTTAAAGTCACCCAAACCATTCCTCTAAAACGAAGAATAATTATATAACAAGTCTTCTGCCAGCAAAACGTTCCCTTTTTTTGTTAAAAAAAAAACAGCATCATCAACTTTCTATGTACGGCTCTGATGGGAAAATGGAAGCAGCATCACCAGCCCACAAGATACCTGAAACACGGAAATAAATAAGCTCGCAATCACGGGATTAGTACTGACGCGGTGACCATTAATGCGATCACCGCTAGCGTTCGGTACCTCGGCCGCCCTTGACTTAATCTATCAACGATCAACCGCCGTCCGACACGTCGCCCAAATATAGTCCCTGAGAAGTAAGTGGGGGTTACTGGATCTGCGGAGACGGAGTTATTGGGTATCATCAATGTATCATCGCAAACTAGTAGTGATTAAGAGAGCAGAACGATCCAATCCATTAATTACAAAAAAAAAAAAAAATTAGATCACCTCCGGTATCGTTCTCCGCTATGGGCCCCACCCCTTTCTCCTACCTCTTCCCCCCTATCCTCGGCTGGTGCTTTTTTATTGCAGTCCTCGTCGCTTCGAACGGAGTTAAAGGGAGATACTTCTTCTCTGCTCCCTTCCCGATCCGTCTAAATTCTCTCTTTTCTCGGTTCTTGTTGTTCTCCGCTGGGGGGAGTAGAGAGGTGAGGGAGAGAAGGGTATCAGTATTACCAGGTAATGGATTTTTTGAATCCCTAACAGGTTGATGCATGCTTTCTTGCTTTTTCTTTTGTCTCGGTTTTTGATCTCTTTTTTCTTTTCCTTGTTCTTTAATTTTCGGCTGTGTCGGGGCCAATGTGGAGCTCCTTTCTCTTTTTGTTCTTTGTTTTTCTTCCTCCGGGCGTATGTATAGTTTTTGGTAAAAGATCTCTTTTTTATCTTGATTTCAGTGTGGTTGTCCTTGCTTTGCGAAAAAGATTAAATTTTTATGGTATTTTTGGTCTCTGCTATTTCTTCTGGAACTTTGAAGGTGAGAGATTTGGATTTTGATTTTTGGAAGGAACTCGAGATCTGGTGTGTCCGGACGCTTGAAAGATTCCATTTTTTTTTTATCTCGCAATTTGACTCGAGCGTATGGAATTTATGACATTCATTCTCTGATGAATCTTGATTTCAAGATCGGGACCGAGTAATGAGATAAGGCGGGGGAAAGGAAAGAAAGAATGGGGAGGAAGTCGAAGTGGTTTGGTGCTGTCAAGAGGGTTTTCAGCCCGGAATCGAAGGAGAAGAAGAGAGAGGTTTTGGATCTTGCTCGCATTCCTTTGCTTTTTCCAATTTTTTGTGATTATCAAATGTCTTTGTTCAAAATGTTATATTTTCTCTTCCTACTATCAGAAATCCAAGAAGAAATCAGTACTCGAGACGTCCAAGAATTCAGATCCATGCCCTTCGGAGCCATTAGAGAATGCTGTTCCAGTCTCAGTTCCTCCTCATCCACTTTTGCCTCAGTATGAGGAGGTCAAAGCGGTCGAGGCCGAGAATGAGCAGAACAACCATGCCTGCTCTGTAGTGCAGGTCACTGCAGCTGCAGCGGAGGCTGCTGCGGCAGCTGGTCGGGCTGCTGCGGAGGTCGTTCGCCTCACAACAGCGGCAAGGTTCCCCGGAAAGTCGAGAGAGGAGGTTGCAGCAATCAAGATCCAGACTGCCTTCCGAGGATACCTGGTATATAAACCCAAATGCTCAGACCTTCTTGCTTTTTCAGATAGATTTCTTTTAAATTTTTGCCTCACATTCTTGCATATTAAGGCATTGAACTATGATATCAAACTGTGCGATTATGATTGAAGAGCAATGCATGTTAAACTATGATCTTAGTAACTGAAGAGGACACTGTTTCTCTCTGGACCAGCATTGGTGCTTGGAGAAATTAAATTGCCTTCAACCTTTTTCCTTTTCTATCTAAATATTAGAAAAGAAGGCCACCAATTATGGTGGTTGAAAAATGTAGTAATTCTCCTTAGACATGATCTAGCATCACATGAGACCATTGACTTTTTGGTGTGAAACCTTTTGAACATGGTTTTTCTCAGTGTTTTGCAAAAGATAACGAAGAAGACCTTTCTTTTGTACATGTTTCTAGCAAGTTCAATTTCCAGTTAGATCAGTTTTCCTGGCAGAAGATTACTAGAAATAGTTTGCTTTTACCTTTGGATTACTCATGAGTTGTTGAGCACAGCGTTCTGAGCTGGAAAGTTGAATTGCCAGACTTGCTGACCTTTAAAAAGCATATTCAGTTTTTGCTTAATATTTTATCGTATTCATTATTTTGTCATTTTCTAGATCGATATTTTTAAAAAACAAAGTTGTTAAATTCATTTATACAAAATAAGAAAACTTCCCTGAAAGTGCATGAAACATGCTATTTACTACATCCTATACAATCATTCTTTTAGGCCTTGGTATCCCATTTCCACCAATATCAGTTAAAGTTACTTAGACTATGACATATTAATTTAAAAAAAAAAGATGTAATTTGTTTACCTCCAGCTCAAGCTTTACGAAACCAAATAGGAACACTTATCAGGGTTTTAAAAATTCAGGATTATTCTTGAACATATGGTTGGTAGTTATCTTTTTCTTAGAATTAAACAGTATATCTAATGCGAACATGAAATCCACTTGGCACCTATGGGCCCTATCCTTTATTAAACTTACTGTCAACAGTTTACCTCACCATCAAATAATTAGTATTTGAATCTCATGTTCTTAAACTGTTGAATATGCTTGCAAAACTTTTAAATCGTTTCAACATTATATCAGGCAAGAAGAGCACTGCGGGCCCTGAGAGGACTGGTTAGGTTGAAGTACTTGATTGATGGAAATTCTGTCAAGCGTCAAGCCACAACTACGTTACGTTGCATGCAGACACTGGCAAGAGTTCAGTCACAGATCCGTTCTAGGAGAATTCGAATGCTCGAGGAAAACCAGGCCCTTCAACGGCAGCTGCTGCTTAAACGTGAGAGAGAGCTTGAAAGTTTGAGGGTACATACATCTATCTAGCATTTTATTTATTATATTTAAATGGGGTCTGCTTTTCTGCTTTAACCTCTTTATCTACACAGATAAGCAGAAACCCGCATGAAACTCCAGTTTATTGTTGTCTTGCTCATTTCTCTTTTTTCTTATTACAAAGTACCAGGGTTTGGAATAAAGTTTTAGGTGCGAATAATGTTTTACAAATTACCAGAAATGAGTCTGGGAAAATGAACAATGTCTGGTAGGACTATGCTTGATAGCAGAACATACAAGTAGACATGTGGGTTTGCTGAATAAAATCGAGAAAGATGCTTTTATTGTTGTCTTGCTCATTTCTCCTTGTGCCTTAACATCCTTTCTCAACAAAGCTCTTATTCTTTATTTCCAGAACTGGAAGTATTGTCTTTTCTTTCACTTTGAGATTTTACCCGCGCGCTTCTATAGAATGGGAAATTTGTGTTATGTAAAGCGGACAAGCCCTTGCAACCCCCCCCCCCCCCCCCCCCCCCCCCCCCCCCCCCCCCCCCCCCCCCCCCCCCCCC
>JAOXJJ010000627.1:2530624-2546575 GCA_025769935.1 Phoenix roebelenii
GTAAAGCGGACAAGCCCTTGCAACCCCCCCCCCCCCCCTTCTCTCTTCCCCCTTTCCTTTTTGGGGGAAGGAGGGGACCATGTCACTTGAAGTAACTCCGTATGACAGATCAAAAGATTCCAGTCTGTTGTTTTATTCTTAGGAGTTAGGTGTGGTTATTCTATGCTTTTGCACCTGCTGATATTGATTTGTAGGCCATTTAATTTCTTTGGCAGCTTCATATAGATTGCTATCTTCTTTTGACATCTTCTTTAACTTGTTTCTTTAGTTGCCTTTGGTTTCAAGATAAGCTAATCTATAGTGCAATATTGATTCGAGAACACTCAGGCATGGGTGCTCAATGTCCAAAAAAACCTCAAGTCTTTGACCTGTCAACCACCTGGAAACTTGACCAGTGAATGGTTATATGCAAGATGTGAAGTCATTTATTTGAAAAAAATTACAGAAATAACTATTTTGAATGATACATACATTTCGAGCAAGCTTTCGCTTTAGCTTCCAAAGGCAATTTTTTAGTTCCTTCATTCCCATCTGAGAGACTGACATCAGACTTGTAGTCATTCCGGGAACTTAAAATGTCAAAGTTATTAGCAATCAATTCATCCTATTTTTTTTTGGTTTTAGAAAACTTTAATTTGATTGCACCACAAATTGCATTAGAGATGCACTTCCATCCAAATAAAGATAAGATGTCCTTTTTTCTGAGAAAAGAGATCGAGATGATAATATATGGAGTCAAAAAGGTTTGGTAACCATTACGCCAAATCAGCATCAAATACGGCTTATTCATATAATGAAGCGGACGAGAGGGGAAAGCTATTGGATCTGAAAGGTCTCAAGTTCTTTTATAAGCACTTGTTTTCTTTGGTAACTTTGTTGAAACCAATCTGGCTTACCATGTAATGGCTAGTTGTGGGAAAAATATGGAAGGTTTCAATGAGTATCTGTATATATGCTGTGTTGATGGAACATTTACATTTCCCTTCTCTGCAGGCATATTGGCCAATGGCTTTACATGTACCTTTAACCGGTGTTACTTAATGAAGGAATGCATCCTTGCATCACGTGTTTTGAGTGAAAGCATGCATGCACAGATGTGTAGATCAATACATGGACGTATTGTATGCATGTAAGCCTGACTTGTATGAATGCATCTGCATCACACCTGAGTGCTTTATGTCTTTATGCATGCATGGATGATATATGGATGCCCCATTTATATCTATGTATATGGCTTAGTGCAACAAGTGTACATTGGTACATGCAAGCCTGTATATGTATGCTACCAGATATATGCATTCAGATGTGATGGATGTAATGGAGCATGCATGCACCTGTTCATGTGCTTGTATATATACTTGACTACTTGTGTATATGAACGTAAGGATGCATGCCTGGAGACATGAATTAGTGATGCAGACATGTAGCTATAAGAAGAAGAGGCACATCTAAACATTGCCTATGGATTAGGTATTCCAGTTGAAACCGATGGCCTCTGGGTTTGTTGGTACACCCTATTCCATCTGTCTTTTCATTAATAACGTTCTTATATAGTTCGTCGAAAGCTAAATTTTTTGTGTGTTGTCTCATCCAAGCAATGGAAAGTGTTGGCAATTTGTGTCCCAGGAAAGAAGATTGATCAATATTTGTTTCTGAAAATGAAGGACTAACATGACAATGATCAAGATTTATATTGATAAGATTTTGTTACATTTCAATTTAACCATAACTTCTTGAAACTATGCTGTGGTCTGTGGAGAGGAATTATTCCAGTTATGGTAAAGCAAGTTAACCATCTTCAGCCTACTGATGTTTGTTTTGATTACAGAGGGGAGAGGAATGGGATGATAGAATACAATCCAAAGAGCAAATTGAAGCAAGTCTGCTGAGCAAGCAAGAGGCTGCAATAAGAAGAGAGAGAGCATTGGCTTATGCATTTTCTCATCAGGTACTCAGCACATTTAACTAAATCGCATGATCAAATACTAGTTTAATTTTCTCCATGCAACAGCATCTACTTATGTTTTCTCATCAGCCATTTGCAGTTCACTTTATGTTGCATTGTCCCATTTTGCTGCTGCTCGGTGTTAGCACTGTTTCAGTCAATCTGATGCAGTCTTCATTTATATTTCTTTTTTATGAGACCGAGCATGGATTATACTCAGTTATTTTAAACTCTCGAACTGTCCAACAGTGGAAGAACACTTCAAGGTCAGCGGCCCCAATGTTTATGGATCCCAACAACCCACAGTGGGGTTGGAGCTGGTTGGAGCGCTGGATGGTGGCAAGGCCATGGGAAAGCCAGGGCACGACAGATAGAGAGCTCAACGGTGATCATGCCTCTGTAAAGAGCACCAGCCAAAGTATTGGAGGGGAAATAATCAAAGCCTATGCTCGGCGTGACAGCAATCTGGAGAGGCCCTCACCCACCACCCAGAAATTAAACCGCCCCACCAGCCGCGAGTCTCCATCAACACCTAACTCCAAGACATCGCTGGTTGTGAGAAAGATAAAATCAGCAAGCCCGAAAACTGGCTGGGGCCTGTCGGAGGATGACTCGAGGAGCGTAATCAGCATACAGTCGGAGCGCCCCAGGAGGCACAGCTTAGCATGGTCATCCTTTAGGGATGATGAGAGCCTAGCAAGCTCTCCTGCCACTCCTAGCTACATGGCACCAACAGAATCAGCAAGGGCCAAAACCCGCTTCCAGAGCCCATTAAATGATAAAATTGAGGCTTCAGATACAGGGTCTGTAGGTTCTGTGAAGAAGAGGTTGTCTTTTCCAGTGGGAGATAAGAATAGTGTGACATCTCCAGCAGGAGTGAGGCGACACTCAGGTCCTCCCAAGGTGGACATTGCATCCATTAAGGATGTAGAAGTCCATGCAGACCACAAAACTAGCAATGGTGTAAGCAGATAAACTTAAGGCGACAGAGAGGTGGAAAAAAGCTCTTGTGGAGGACCTATTACTACAGCCAATTCGTTTATTGTAATATGATTTGTTTTTATTGAATTGTTTATCGATGACACATCAGCTTTTGGGGATTGCTTTGTTTTATTATTTTTCTTAGTTTTATTCCCACCTATTACTTGCTGTAGGGGGGGTAAACAAGAATTTGATTCAATTTCTGTGACAGGATTCTGGATCCTGAGACTTGTCCTTTCCTGCTATTGGGTGTTGAATGAAAGTTGATGTTTATTCATGATGGTTTCACCTTTCTTTTTGAAATGGCAGTGTAGGAGGCAGTGCTCTATCAACACTATGGTTGGTAGGTGCAATGAAGCCACAATAGATCTCTAAAATGATCCAAGGACATCCAAACCATGTCAAAAATGCTTGGCACTGTGATGATAGAACTGTTTGAAGCATGAGACTGGATGGAATTTTTAAGCTGCGAGACACTATTATATTGCAGCGACAGTGGTCGAGCAGCCTAAATAAAGATTCTCTGCAGCAAGATTTCTCCTGTACTTCTGGGCTTTGGAAGCAATATAAGGCGCAGTCACGAGAAGATACTGCATTCGTTTTGGGTCAGATAACATGATAATTTCTGAAGTTTTCCAATACAAACTTATTCAAAAGGTAACTCTCCAAATTCAACAAAAAAAAAAAGAGAAAAAATTCAAGCAAAAGTATGGTTTCCCTCTAATACAGCAGAGAATGTTTTGATTTGGAGATAACATGTCATACAACGGATCAGTGAACATCATGAGAACATGGTTCATCTTAATTAAACCATAGCAATAATCTCCCTAAAATCAAGCCATTAATTCGTTTGCCCAAAAATCATCTTTTAGATGACATAAAATTACAAATACCTTTCTTTCTCCTGGTAAATCACAACTGCACTTTTTCCTTCTTTCTCGTTTTCTTGTTTTCTTTTTCCCGTTTTCTCAAACATCTGATATTTCATCACCACTGTACTAGCCAGTACCTCTTTTGGTTTCTCTCAGCTATTCGGATTAAAGTGTCAAACATGCCCTTGATCTTTATGATTATAAGAAAATTTGCCCAAGGGTTATGGCGGCGACAAGCCTGGCCTTGGACCATCATTAATGTCTCCACCTTGTCTCGGCTGGATCAGTATCGACTAGCATTTTTATGAATGATGCTATTTTACCCTTTTGATTTTAATATAATCCATTGATACTATCATATAATTAATTAAATACTATCATTTGTTGTCGTTGATTTTTGTTCATACACCTCTTTTATTTCTCTCCCAAAAAAAAGAAGACGAACCACTGAGGTGATATCCTAGTAGGAGCGTGGCCTTATTTCCAACCAAGTGATTCCGAGTTCGAAACGCACGAGCGTCGATTAAATTATGGAGACCAAATACTCCCTGCTCGGACACGGGGTCTGAAAGGGCGTATCGCTCTGCTGGTAGCCTCGGTGGTGCCAGATGTGACGTACTCATATGTGATATTCGTGTCGGAGCCCATAGGGGTAACCGAGCCGGACCACGGATGGGGAGGGAATAAGTAAAACCAGCCAGGGTACCCAACACATGGTCAATTCTGCCCGCATCGAACATTCTCCTAGTGGGGTGAAGGCCCGGTGGGGGCTGCTACGCGGGCGTGGGCTTGTCATTTCCTCCCCTCTTTCCCTTTTTTAAAGCAAAAAAAAAAAAAATTGAAAAAAAAAGAAGAAGAGAGGTGTGCCAAATAAAGGACAACACATCTATGACAATCAGTTCCAAACACCCAACCCCAAAGCGCAGTGCAGGCACTAGGAATGCAGAGGTGCTCATGGTGATCCTGGTTAGACTTGCACTCTCCATATAAACATGCTCTCTACACAGGTCGATCGTAATTTTACTTCCGGTGCAAAGAGTGCAAATATGGAACACCCAAATAACAGGTAAAATGTATGCAAGAAGGCAAGAAAAAAAAATGAGGTTTCTGCATCCATCCTAAGCATTGGATCCATTATAGGCATTTGTCATACAGCCTGGTTAGAAATTTCAAGTCCTAGCTAAGGTTTTCAGAGCAATGCATAAACGTTCACAAAAATTCACAAAACACAACCACCTGAACATCCCATATCTGACTAAAACAAAACAAGCTGGAGCAGAATACTCGAACCAGAGTGGCGAATAGAGATTACAGATGAAAAAGAGTTGGCCACAGATGCACCCGATATTATCAAACGCACAAGATTTTGTAAATAAGATGGTGGTGATGCATAACTAGTCCCCAATTTTCCAAGGGTAGCCAGTGCAAGATCTTTAAATCATGCATTTCAATTAATAAGTTTTGCTGCCAAGTCTCAAATATCCATAGAGAACTTTTCATGGTATATATTTGATGCCACATTATCACTACTCCAAGGCCATTTGCTCAAAATCAAACAATTCCAGTATCTGATAGCCACAATGCATAACAAAATTTGAGAACATCCGATGATTAGTGTTTACATGTCCTCCAAATTAATAGTAATACATTTGCAGGTACTCTTAGCAAAATGCACAACAAAATTCTTCACAGAATTTTAAAGGCGCCAACTTATTTGAAGTTTAGGCTAGCTGAGAAGATCAAAAATGGTCTAGGTAAGTGTAAGATATGATGTAATAAAAAATCAAGCTCTGCACCTTTTCTCTAATTAATACAATCTTCTGATTTAACTAGGAGGCAGCGCCAGGAATCTTAATAGGAGAAGGGGAAGATCAAAATGCAGATCCTCCGCCTTTGGTCTTCCCCAGCAACACATCTTTTGCCTCATTGATTTTTGAGGCAAGGTAATGGCTTCCTCCTGCATCTGGATGGTTGGCAACCATAACCTTTCTGTGCGCGTCTTTGATCTTATCTGGAGGGGTGCTTTCCCTGCAAAATTGGAAGGAAGGAAGAAGGATAATGGTAAGGGAAAAGAAGAATGACAAGAAAGAAAAAGTGCAGGGGAAAAATACAGAATATAAATCACCATCCTCAAGAGTAAAGATATGTGAAATTATCATTATAGATCATTGATCTATAAACTAATTTCCAAATTCCTTCATGCCAACAACTTTCAAGGAAATTTGTTCAACCAGACACCCTACGCTCTCCTATTCTTGCTCCTGCTCTAGACTAATCATCAAAACCATGCAACTTCATTCGACTCCAAGCCAAGCCAAAGTTGACGGCAAATTCTAGTAATGAACGATTTGAAAAGGGTCATATGTCTGAGCAACACTAACGAATAGAGTCTGTCCAGAAAGAAGCTTGCGTCCCCAAGACAACCATTGCAATTTTGTCAGTTTACTCATAATCTCATTAACAGCAGCCCTAAAGATGAGTAAAATTCATATCACTAAATATTGCAAGATCGGAATCTCTTTAAAAATGAACTAAATCCTCCTAATTCAAGCACTTACATTCCTTTAGTCCCCTTCATCTCAATTTGGAACTGGTTAAGTGCACATTTCAATGGTTTTCTTAACAGCTCTTAACTCTACACTTGATCCATAAAAAAAACATGGCAGATCATGTTCCTGTTGACTCCTATGACTGAATCAGAACCAGAAGGATGAAAGGAGCAGCTCTCTGAGTGCAATATCAAGATTTGGGCAAGCGGAAGGGAACAAAGATTAGGAATATGAACTTTTTGCCATAACTTGCTCATACCATTCCCCTCCATATCTTGCAGTTCTCTGCTATAAAACTTTACCTACTTGAAGGGACAAAATGTTGAAAGTACAATAATTCTATCAATCACTTAAATGCTAGTTCCCCTGCTTTAGTTATAATCAAAATGAAGGGAAATTGTTTTGGAAAAAAATGAAGGGAAAGTGGGGGGGGGATATAAATGTCAAGTTCTTCTCCTGCCATCTTATGTACAAGAACAAGAAACAAGCTCGGGAAGCAGTGGAAAATTGAACTGGGATGTGTTTTACACAATAAAAAATTGTGAACAGTGACTCATCAAAGAGCCTGAAACATATGGTTTTCCAGTAATTATGGCATAAAATGCCTTCACAGAGAATATAATTGAATGCACTTAGCACAATCCCAAATTGTTGAAATTTTATAATTAGTGAAATCAACAGACAGGCATTGATAGGGAGGGAAAACCAATTATGGATAGTTGCTCTATTTGCTTCACAATATCAAATATGCTAGCGACTAATCCAACATTTTATTGTATCCTTCAACTTTTACCGCACATAGCTATCAGAGTAGAATTAGCTCAAACAAATATCTTTGACTTTTGCCTGGTGCTGTTCATAATGCAAATCTATGAGCAAAAACATGCACCAACACAGATGTGCTAGCATCAGCATGTATGTACAACTTTCTTTTCTTTTATAATCACAAGATGACAAATGTGAAATATGACCAAGTTTCATCAAATTAGTATAAACATCATACCCTGCAATTTTAAAGATTCGAGTTTGCATGGGCATGATGTGGTTGCTTGATACTGGTCTGGTTGTATACAATTTACTGAAGGAAGAGGTGGCACCATGAAAAAATGACCAAAGTAAAAAAAATGCTCATGGTGTAACTGATGCAAAGACTGACTCGATGAAGAAAAATATTATAGAAAACTGGTCAGTTGCAGTTTATTTGTATGGTGGTTTATTCACTGCATCCAGTAGCTACCTAAACTGCAGATCAATGGACGATACTGCCAACAAGAATTCATCATATCATTCAATAATCTTCTACATGCATTTCAAATTTTTAAGCACATATATAAGATATTATACCTGGGAATATACCCTAGAAATGTCTATCTGTTTCTATAGGCATACAACAAAAAGTAGTTGATATTGAGAGCAGTTTGGATTATCTATTCCAATAACTCAGATGTGCTTACCTAATTCCAAGAATTTGAGCAGCTTCTCTTCTAGTCATGGTAGGCTGGAAGCCACCTTCATAAAATTTTCGCATCCGAGGAACAATTGGCCGTGCCTTGTATGCCTGCCAGGCTTGGATTCCATATTTACCAGCATAAGCAGCAGCAGCTACTGCAATTCCTGCTAAAAGTGGTGCAACCTACAGAGTGCAGACCATTTAACATCAGAAACAAAACAAAACAAAGTCCTGAAGTCCTGAACAGTATTCATAGGGGAGAGGAAGCCATGTCGTAGCATGTAAGTGAAATCTCTAAGATGTTTGATAAAATAAAAATACAAGTAATATGCTATAGAAGCATGATCGAAAGTATAAGTCAATGTGGAATGTATGGTATAATATCAACAAGTAATTTTCCATCACAACATGAGACAAGCCACCATATCTTAGATTGTATCTCTTCTATCTCTATTGGCATAGTATTAATTATCAATTAATATCTATTCCAATTATGGCATACCAGGGCCCTGCATTGCAATATGAAGAAATTGTGATGATGCATATCAAGAAAATCAAGACTTGCAGAATCCAAAGCTATTTTAAAAACTTTTTCTATTAATTGCTTTGAGGGTGAGTCATGAGGCAATGGTAAAGTTGCTTCATTGTGACTTAGATATCATAAATTCGAAACACGAAAGTAACCTCTCCACATGCAGAGATAAGGTTGCATATATCTGACTTTCCCCAAATGCCACAGTAGCGGAAGTCTCGTGTATTAGGCTGCCTTTTTTTTTACTATTAATTGCATTCCATGATAGAGTTAAGTTATGACAGTTTGCAATCTAAAGATGTTAACATAGTATGACATTTTTTACAGATGTTTAGCAACAGTAGCATGTACCTCCAAGGAATTCTTGGCATTTTAATAAGACAAGAAGGTTTCAATGCATAAAACAAGTTAATATTTATAAGAAACAAGACACTTGAATTAATCATATTGTATACATTTTTGTTTACAGAAAAAAATGGAACTGAAGCAAATATGAATTGTTAGTACTTACCAATAGCTTTGTCTTCCTCCCCTCTCCCCCACAACCCCCCCCCAAAAAAAATCTATGCTAGTTTTTGGACTGAACCGTACAGACCTGGTAAACGGTTAGTAGGAAATCTTTTTGGAGTTATGAAACCCATATTGATTTACTTATATATATATATATAAGGGTATCAAGATTACAAGCCTAACCTGGAAGCTTTAATTATGAAATAAGAAGCACATTACACATCCATGGAGAACCGTAAACATCGCACTGGGTCTAAAGAATGTGAAGCATTCTCTATCTCAACCTCAAGCTTCAACACAATTATATAGAGTCAGCTTAATGGATCACGTATGGTCCAACAAAACTTTTTGATTTTCAGCTCTAAAACTGATATCCAGTCTCAGTGTTAGAGAAAATAAAAGAACTTAACTTAGTTTCTTAGTTGATATGTAACATCAAAATAATGAGTAAAATATGCAAACAAAATTAAACAATATTGCGACATTTTCCCAGTTTTAGGAGTATGCAAAGAAGGGCAGTGCATCATTAGTTCCACTGAGCAAAGAAATATCTAGCTAACTTAAGTGCAGGTACTGCTCAAGACTCTATGATATCATAACTTATAAATATCATCTTAACAGTAGAAAAAAGATGATACCTACTACCTAGCCCACAACTTGTTAATGATTCCAAAAATTAAATAACAACTTAATGTCATCCCCAAGTATTCAGCTATAGGGCATGTTTTACATGTTGACTTCAAAGAAGTCATCACACAAATTGGTGCCCTACCTCAAAACGAAATAGCACAAGGAAATGAATTAAAGATAGCTATAAGATTTAAATATGGCCTTTATGAGTCGTTAATGATGCAACTTGGGCGATCAGCAAAAGCAATATGGCCTTTGTGAGTGGTTAATGATGCAACTTGGGCCATCAGCAAAAGCAAGCACTTCCATACAAACTAAATGGGCACTGTCTTGCAGCAAGCACTTCCATACAAACTAAATGGGCACTGTCTGGCTGTGCAAGAGGGAGGAGGGGAGGTGGGTGCATGTACATTATTATTAGTAAGTAAGAAAGACAATGGGATCCTAATCTCTAATGGATGCATAAACTCTCTGCTGACTTTAAAATGTGCTCGGAGTGTTATTTTATTGAAGCAATCCCCTTGAGGCCAGGAGATAGTTTCACTTGATAGCAAAAGCTCGCAATGTTCTATGAATCAGAACATCAGGAATACTGCAGAGCTGAATATGAAGAAAATTATGTCTATGGTGTAGTAAAGCAGGATTTTTTTTTAAGGATAAAATGGAATGTGCAAGGATAGAAACTTGTGCAGAAAAGAACTCGATGCTTGGACCAAATGATGCTATTGAAGGACCTGTATTGTCAAAATGTCCGGTGTAACAATATCTAAAGAGTACCAAATGAGAAGATATGGGAAAGTTTATATCAGAGGATTAGGAATGAGAAGAAGACATAATGAAACATATTAGATAAAAGTTTCAAGATATCCATTGTTATATTATTCCAAGCATTGAAATAAGAACCTTGCAATGATAAAGGTCCTGAAAATTCCTAAGCAACTACAAGTTTCACCTTTTTGTCCCATAATGGGACAATTTTTTTGTGAATGATTTAATTTTGCATTCGGCTATCAAAGATCCTTTGCTGTGGAATGTCAATTTTTGATCTTTAAGCACAGCGCCCCAATGCATCTAGAACCTATAATCAGATTTCAGCCACAAAATTTTCTTTGGGAAACAAACTCTATGATCTCACCAGGATCCTCTGTTGTCATCTAATCTCTCTTGTACCCATTTTTTCGGAATTTTTATTAGGTTTGTTGGGGTTTTTTCCCCTCCCGCATTCTCCTCGTCTTCCGTCATGCAATCCCTCGATTCCAACCACGAATCCTATTGGCCCGATTCTTCTTCTTGAGCCACTTCCAGGCTCCAGCATCAAATTATAAGACCTCTCTACTCGCATCAAGAAAGTAAGAACGAGAGACATGGATATCAAGAAAACATCCAGATGAATCAAGGATTCGAACATAGTTGAAGTTGAAGGGTTTTGACAACTCACCATATTGCGATAATGAATCCGTGAGAGTGTGGGGATGGGCGTTCCCGCTCGATATAGATTTGTTTGCTAGGGTTTATATCGCCACAGCGCGGAGGAAGCGGCGGCGGCGGCCGCGGCGGCTATGACGGTCGCTTCGCCGGAGAGGCTCCGTATCGGGGGATCCAATGGGCAAGCCGTTGCGTGGCTCACCTAGGTTTTTCACCCACGGAGACCCCCTTGTGTTTGGGCCGTCTGATCATAGTTTAACGGTCATAGGATCCACTTATTGGGAGTATAGCAAATTCCACGTATATACTGATACAAATGTGTTTCTCGACTTTTCAGTCCTGGCTATTTTAATCAAGAATTAAGATCGTACTACATTGTAACGAATTGATTCTAGAATAGTACATTCTAAGGAAGAGTCCAAGAAGAAAGAGTCCAAATCTAAGTAAGAAACTCCTTTTGGATTAAAACTTCCATTATTTTATGTGCAATTAAAATTTTGTCAAATGTAAATTCTTTGTTGGGCATAGCCAAAAAAAAGCTATATAGGTTTAAGATAAAATATAATAAATAAATTGTAAAGTATATTGGTGCCTAGTTTATATTGAAATCTTTTTAAAAATTATCCATATCTAAAACCTTTAGTCAAGTGTATTATGACTAGTTAACATACCATAAAAAAGCAAATATAATCACCCAATTATAATATCTACCAAGTATTCTTTTCCTTATTTATGATGTGAAAAATTCTAGGAGAAAGTTATCTAGAAAAACTCGAGAAATGGTGCCTATTTTTTTTTAAAGACATTGTTTTATGTGAAATATGCTATCTAGAGGTGGATATATGAGAATGTGGGCCAAATATTAATTTATGAAAAGAAAAGCAAATGTAAAGGGTATTAGAGGTGAATTTGATACATTCATGATCTATGTGGTGAAATAGTTTATTTGCAAACTTCATGCTTATGGAGCGCTAAGAATAGATAATACCAACTACAACGATCAATCAAATGAATAGGAACTAGAGCACTAGGAATAGATTTTTGACTTCATATTTATGCAAAACATGTGATATACAAAGTTCCACTATGAGAATCTTCTCATAAAAATCATTATTTTCGGTACAATGAACAAAATTATAGTCATTCTCATGAAAGTTCTTGATACTCTCTCTCTCCATGCACATATTTATTTTCAGTAATGTGGAAAACAATATTTGCAATATGAATTGAAGATCTAATTTGTGAAATCCAATGTAAACATAATCCAACATGTTAGTTAGATGGTTTATCGAGTGTAGTTGACATGGTGGATGATTAAGGATGTCTCGCAGGCAACAAGTTTGTAGTCGAATTATTGCATAACAAATGCCCAAGCAACTTGATCCTGGCCATTGATTTGTATTAATGTCTAGACATTTTATGCCATTAGTCTAAACATTAGATAAATAAAAAGATTTTCATGATAGTATTTTACATTCCCAAACCCATCTCCTCCTGTATTGAAAGTATGATCATGGATGTCTCATACAAATTGGATACGAATACATCCAAAAAAGTCAAAAGATAACAAGTTTTGGAGTGCACCGGATAATTTCCTCTCCCTTGACCATAGGGTTTCTCCAGAATGGTCAGGCACATACGAGGCTACCCAATCTGCTACTCTGTTGGCCTCATGGTACATGTGCTTTGCCTGCACTATCCCATCCCTCACTCACTTTCCAAGAAAAGTATTTATATATTCCCCCATCTGGGTCCATTTATGCATAACAGCATAAGTTAGGTAAAATATTCACAATTTCAAGCTAATGCTTGGGGCCTAGCTGGGCAGCATCCTCTCCGTACCCACTTTTTATCCCAAAAGTAAAGAGGTGCAAGTGGAGGCCCAACTTGGTGCGATCCACTCGTCACCTTTCTTTCTTCAGCTTGATCAATTAACACCAACAAAGAAACCAACCGATTTCGTGAGGAGGCCCGAGAACCAGCATGCGGCCGGCCAAACTAGCTAACCTCCGCCCTCGGATGGACCAGATCGGACGGCCCACAACTGATACCTTCAAAAACAATGTCCTTCCTAGGGTTCTTAGATCAATTAAAATATATTTATAATAATAATTTATTATTATTAATTTCTTTTTTTTTCGGATCTTCGCAATGCAACGCGGAAAGCAGGGGGCAGAAGGGTACGTCGGATCGAAATCAACGGCAAGAACTTGACAAGCCAAAGACCGTCGGATGGGAGATCCGACGGCGGAGAGGGAAACCCTAGCCAACCCGGCTGCGGTGGATCACTTTATAATGAACTCGAGTGTCTCTCCTTGGCTCCCAAGCCTTTGCCAGTTCTTCTGCGGCCGTCCGTTCTCTCGAGCTTCGGCCCTCCTCTCCTGGGTGAGATTTTCCTTCCACCTCCTCCATCTTTCGGTCGTTTGCTATTTTTTATTTTCCTTTTCCGATTCAGAAAGGTCCTATCTTTCTCTTTGTGTATCTAGTTTTGCGAAAGATTTCTCTTCGTTCATCGTAGTTGTTTGTGGGTTAGATCTGTGACGATCTCTGCAAAAATGATTCTTAAAGATCGAATTTGGTTTTTTCAGAGCTGCATATAATCTGATTCTTTTTGTTGCATGAGTTCTTGAATCTTTTAAATTAAATCAGTAGATCTGGATTTTGCATATATGTGTTTTCTTTTTTGCTTCAACGGATCTGAACCGGTATTCTATGATTTTTCTTAAGAGTAATTTGCGATAAGAATTTTTTTCTTTTGGAGGGATTCGGATTGTTTGTGGTGCATATGATAGATTCCGCTTCCGCAGTACTTCATGTCTTATGGATCTAATTGTCAGAAGTAATTTGTTGTTCATATCTAGAGCTAATTTCTGTTATTGGTGTGGTTCTCTCTTTAGACTTTATCGTTTAAAAACTAGATTTTGATGACGGATTTGTTGTCTGTCTTATTACTATTTTGTACAGATGAAATTAGCAACATTTATGAAACTGTACTGTCTTTTCGCTGATCTGATATCATGTATTGTGTCCTTTGTGATTTTGTTTTCATCAAAAAAGAATATATGTAGAACGAAGAAATCGGGAATGAAAAAGCGTCCATTGTCTAATGGAAAGGACAGAGGTTAATTAAACCTTTGGTATAGGTTCAAATCCTATTGGACGTGATTAGTTCATTCCAATTCCAAAAATGGCTGACCTTGCCAATTTGGGTGATGGAAAATCTAAGATATGCATACTGATTGGTCCGAAAGTGAGATTCTTCAAAAGGGCAAATCATTCTAGTATGGACATATCTCATTGTCAATCTTAATGGCAAGATCTTTCACAATAATTTGTGAATGAAGCAGGATTATGTTTTCTATTATTTTATTTCCTGCTGAAAGTTTTGTTTATATAACGGGAATATAACAAAGTATAGTGTTTACTAGTTAACTAGAAAATATGAAGTTTACTCGTTTGCCTGCTTAATTACATAAAAAAGTGCCTATCCATTTTAATGTATATATTATATGGCTGTACTATCATAAAATACTTTGATTGGAAGTTAATTGTGGGTATCTTTGTTATGTTGAAAACGAGTCAAACAAAGACATCTCCCACCATGAAAAAGTGGTTCTAAAATTTGAAGATTAGACACTTTTTTGTTGTTGTAATTAATTATCGAAAAACATATGCCTCACAGTTAGATGTTCTTCCCTTTTTAATGTCTCTTCTGTTGACACCATTTGTTTATATTTACTGATCTATTATTAGAATGACATAGCTTGACTTTTGGGCAGTCTGAATTGGTGAAAATGCACTAGCAAGCTACTTTAGTATTCATGATATTTGAATGAACATATTTTAAACTTGTCTGCAGGCTGCTGATATCTTTGAGTTAGTTGATTACAAACTTATGATGTTTCCTTTTGTGCCTCTGCAATTTGATGCTTAAATAAAAAATTTTGGTTCAGCTTGAAAGATCATTGGTCATCTGAGCTAAAGACTTTTTTTAAAAAAGATAAAGATATCTCATTTGATAGATTTCTCAGGTTTCCTGTATTGGTATAACCTAGAATAATCACACTGATTATTTAATATCTTTTGAGCGATCCAATATGTAAATCCTGTATGATAGTTTCAGTGTGTTTGGCACTAAAACAGCAAGTGACTGTATTTGCACGTTAGACTGTTAAACCGTGGCTAATTACATTGTTAATTTAATGAGAAATCAGAAGTTCTAGTATGTTTTGAGCAATATTACTTGTATATGTCATGTAATTTTGATGATTACCCTGTGTATTGAAGGTTTTTAAATATATCAACTTTTCATCTGATTGATGTCTAATGTTGTCTGCGTTCTTTCTTGACAGCTATTCTTGCTTTAGTAGTCAAACTTTGATGATTACCCTGGTTATCGAAGGTTTTAAAATATGAAGCTTGCAATCAATTTATTGGATTGATGTCTAATGTTGTCTGTTATCTTCTTTCTGGACAGTTATCCTTGCTTTAATAGTCATTCACGTCCATCATGGGGAAAGAAAAGGTTCACATCAACATTGTGGTCATTGGTCATGTCGACTCTGGTAAGTCGACCACCACTGGCCATCTCATTTACAAGCTTGGTGGTATTGACAAGCGTGTGATTGAGAGGTTCGAAAAGGAGGCTGCTGAAATGAACAAGAGGTCATTCAAGTATGCTTGGGTCCTTGACAAACTTAAGGCTGAGCGTGAGAGAGGAATTACCATTGACATTGCTCTTTGGAAATTTGAGACCACTAAGTACTATTGCACTGTTATCGATGCTCCTGGACACCGTGACTTCATCAAGAATATGATTACTGGTACCTCTCAGGCTGATTGTGCTGTTCTTATCATTGACTCCACCACTGGTGGATTTGAAGCTGGCATTTCAAAGGATGGTCAAACCCGTGAGCATGCCTTGCTTGCTTTCACTCTTGGGGTTAAACAGATGATTTGCTGCTGTAACAAGGTAAAAAACTGAGATCTATTTTGTTCATGGAGCATCTGTTAGGTGCATGCACAATTTATGTTCAAAATAGAACATTTAAGCTCAA
>JAOXJJ010000627.1:2555908-2569844 GCA_025769935.1 Phoenix roebelenii
ATGCGCCAGACAGTGGCTGTTGGTGTCATCAAGAGCGTTGAGAAGAAGGATCCTACTGGTGCCAAGATCACCAAGGCAGCTGCTAAGAAGAAGTGAACAATATCATCGAGTGCCTAGCAATGTGGTAGTATTAGATGGTTTCCCTGTTTGTCTTAAGAGTCTTGGTAGAGGGGGCATCGCCCTCAAGTTCTAGTTCTTTTCCTTTTTTTTTTTGATTCAGTTGTGAATCTGGATTAAATTCACAAACAGCTTAAAATTCAGAAGTCCTTTTTGTTTTTATTGGATGATGAGAGTTGTGGACATCTGATTTTGTAATCTTGAGACAGCATTTAGTATTTTAAGCGAAGTGCTTCTCTTTCCTTCATGTTTTTCCTGGTTCCCTACTTCTTGTCCCGCTGATGTTTCTGGTTCCCAAGTAACCCTTGCTCATAGATCAAGAGTTCAACCATGACTGCTGCTGCAGGCGCTCGGATGGTTTATTATTACAAATTAGACTGTCGCTTGCTTGTGGGGTTTCTGTTGTTTCTATCTTAATACTTGTTATATTCTTTTGCTGCGTTCGTCATTTGTTAATTGTTTATCTGTTCTTGTTATCCAAGTCATAACAAGCTTTGGATTATTAATCCACCGAAATCAGTAATGTTTGAAGAGAGATTTAGTGGAGTTCAGCCAACAGCATGGTTTCCAAGTGCAATTTTTGTTTCGTAAATCATTACCGTTGTGTGATGATAAGCTCAGATCGGTTTGTGAATTACTTCTGCTGGACTGTCGTTCAAGGTGAATTAACGGAGGTTTTCAAGCTTCCGCAGGACTGGTTAAATGTTGATTGGTTGTGGTTTTTTTGCTTGCTAGCCTTATGTGTCAAAAATTGCTGGTTGAGGGTTTTCATTTGATAGCTTTCCGTGTTCAAAATCTACCAAAATGTACCAACAATCAAGTTTGCTGCCTTTATGGTTAGAGCGGGTCAGGCTCCTTTCATTTGCATCCACTCTCTCTTTGCTCCTGTGCATAGACAGTTCAAATAAGCTATTTAAGTTTTTGCAGACAACATATGTTAAATTAAACTTTCCGTATCATGATAGAGGGCAATGCATAGCAAAGTACTCTGATAATTGGGCATATATTGATCGCAAATGCTTCTATCAAACCTGAAATATTGATACACAATGTCTCATTAAGAAGATGATCTCCCTTCCCAGTAATTGCACAGATTTTTTTTCTTCTTTTCTTGACATTCGCTACAAAGAAAGCCAAATCAATCTAAACCTGATATGATAAGATTATCTAGATTAGGTAAATAAAACACCACAAGTTTGTGAAGATGCATGCTTGGTTATCATCAAAGAACAACCAGTTTTCCTGCACTATTTTGGTAAGAATAGACACCAGGGCATCAGAAATTTTCAGCATATGCACCATCAAATATCAGCGTCAAGCTTCGTGCCTGCTGCTTTCTCTGCCTCATTCAAGACGAATGCTTTTAGTGACTCAACATCTCTTGGACCTGCATGTCATGTACAACAATTGCCACCGAGTGTGGTAGTTAGCGGAGGTGATCCATCCAACCATTGGGCAAGTAACAGAAAGATGGCCCAGATGCTAAAAAGAAACAGAATATCAAATACATAGAGGGGCTATCAACCAGAAACATAGACATAAGCAGCCATAAGCAAAATATGCCGTACATTATTTCACTAATATTGTGTCTCACGTTAATGTTTAGAGGGATTTCCTAACCAGACTAATAAATGTTGAAGTTTGCTGTCTACTTGAAAAGAATGATTACTTTTTAGTTAACATACTTTAGTATTCATTGGGTTCACAAATCCTGAATACTTCCATGCCTCCTGGGCAACATAGTGTTCAAACTGTGATTTCCTTAAATTAATTTAGGCTTTTTGCCTCCCGTGTGCATTATGTCATTTCTTCAAGGCGTTTCCCATATACTAGACACGCATCTCCTTACTGCCCAGCAGTTTGTGCAACTACTTGACCAATGTCAATGCAACCTGGTAGAGCAATATCAGGGAACCTTGCTTCATTAAATGTTAATAAATAGAAAGGGGAAAGTCCTGTTTTTTTACAAAGTCTAGGTTTTAAAATTACTAAGGAGCAAAGCTGATACAATGGCACACCTGTCCTAGTTTCGCCTTAAAAACAAACAGAGGTTGGTATCACACACGAAATGGGAAGGACACAGGCATCAGGTGGTGATCTGTCTGGACAAACTATAGTCAAGGAGTGATCAGTTCAGATCAGCTAGAGTAGCTTTTTACAAATCTAGCTTCAGAACATTCATACCTTGAACACGTGAAGAAGATGCATGCAGCTAAAGTTATGGTGAATGCATATATATCTATATATATATATCGATCCAAGCAACAAAAGGACGAGAAAACCCACCAAATTTCATCAACTAGTTCATTGTAGGGGAAAGTGTGCCTCAACAAATATGACTAAAAGTTACCTTTGTATTTTGCAAATTCTTCTCCATCATAAAATATCTTAAATGTCGGGTATGAATGGATGTTGAGATTGGAGCATAATGGTTTGCTTAAACTGCAATCGACTTGTCCTATCTCTATTTCATCTTCGCCTTCAACAGCCCTTCCTAGGTCCTCCCAGAGTGTTCCCAAGTTCTTACTGAAAATGAACTGTCTATTAGTAGTGATCAAGATAATCAAAATACTACTCAGATTTTGACGTATAACACATGCAAGCAGATCGCTAAGCCTAAGTGAAAAGGATACCATGAATCACTTTTTCTCTTAATATTATTACAAAACGAAAACAGTTAATACCATCTCTAGGTCATGGAGATAAATTGATATCCATGGGATATTTACCAGTGTTTACACCAAGGAACACAGAACTGCACAAACCACACAGTGTCCTTCTCCTTTACCTGAATAAGACATTAAAAACATAAGATCAGAAATAGTAAGTAGTTAACATATAAATTCATTGATAAGACCATATTGAAAAGTTTATAGAACAAATATATGAGTAACTCTATACCACACAAAGATGGAAAACTGCAAGACTCAGTGCACAAGCCCATTTATGCTAAAAGTCATCATAAGAACCTAATAAACCAACAACAAAGATGCAATATAATTTCCTTTCCTATCTGATCAGTTATCAACCATTATCAGATTTTTTTGGGGAGTTCCAGAATTAAAAGAATAATATAGGTATAAACCTTCCATGTCCAACTGGGAAACAAATAAATTAAGTTATACACATACAATTCCTAATACCTAATTTGGTGCATAGAAAAAATTCACCTTTTCTAACCATAAATTCAAAAGCCAAGATCATGCAATGGCCTCAACATGGCTACCCGATCAACATAAAGTTAAATTATATACATAATTACATACTGATAAACTTGAATGTCCCAGATAAAAACAAAGAGGTGAAGAAAACTTGTAAGGTCGATTCCATATAGATGGAACAACATTGCCTATGGGTTTAGATATAGCATTGCTCAAGAGAGATGACCTACAAGATGGAGAAACTAGAATTTTGTAGTTAGTATTTAGGGAGATTCTGAAGCCTGCTGTTCAGAAATCTTACTTGACAATTAAGACAGAACTCAATATAAGAGGAATGGGTATACGGTTCTTAGAATTCAAACCAACTACTAGATTGACCGACTGAAGTTAAATGGCAAAAAGAGGATAGACAATTATTCCTAACTGTAGGCATCAGTAAACATAATCAATTTTGTCGTCGAACTATAAGTAGGCTAAGCATAAAACAATGAAAACAAAATTGCAAACTAAGTTTTTCTGGTGTAGGTTCTTAGGCTGGCTGAATTCTAGGGTAGAGAATTGTACTAATCAAAGCTTGAGGATAAGTATTTGACGTATGAAATAATTCAGATCTGTTATAAATCTATATGCAGTAAAGAACCATAAACAAGTAATAAGAAAGAGGAGTCAGAATAAAAGAGATAAAAACAGAAAAAGAAAGACTGGAGGGGTCAACCTTTTCTTTTGGCCACAGAAATAAAGAAGAAGCCAGGATAAACTTTCCTACTTCATAAATAAAAGTTGCCAGCTGCTACAACAAGTTAGAGAGTCCTAGTTGAGCTCGTATATATTTAACAAAAGCAAAATATGAGATACAGAATTCATGTATCTCAAAAAAAAAACTGGAGTATTAGAAAAGAAGCTCCAACTATTTCTCACTGATCTTCATCCTGGAAATTCTCGTAAGTTTGAAAAATTGCCATAGTCATCCAGAATAAGCCAGTAAACAATTTGCCAACTTCTTCAAAATTTGGGCCCATTGAGAGCCAAAAACAAAGTATGGATTTGGCCTCTTAGTGCATAAGTACTGTGACCACATCTTCAACTTTTGGACTTTCTCCTATTCTTTTTCGACTCCTCAACCTTTATTTGGCATCCCCTTGTTGCTAGAAAATTTCATGCCTATGTTGCATACATGCAAAACACCTCGAAAGATTCTTTCTACCACCATCACTCCTAAGTTTCCATTGACATACCCATTTCTAGTTTGACCCTTGTTCCACCATAAGAGTCAAAAAGGTCTGGGGAAGAAAGAACGATCAATATATCTAGTATATAAAAGGAGAATATAAGAACATGTAGTAAAAAATTGCTAGATAATTCAACAAAGCTATTCATGATGGAAGATATTGCAATGGGAGTCAAATATGGAATAGATCTTCCAACCCTCTTACAGGTTGTTTTAGTAATATGGCAGGCCATGATCCTGTCCATAGTCACCTTTGCTACAGACCTGGCATAGAGTAGCAAAGGGGCAACATTAGATCCGACGCCGGTCGATCCTTTTGACCAACCCCTATTGATGAGATGAGGTTTGTGGTCAAATGGCACCTTTATTAGCCATGGGAGACCAAGGAATCTTTAATTTAATGGGAACAAAATACAAGTAATGAAAACATAGAAAAGTTTTCCTAAAAAATTCGTAGGATTAAGTCATCTGATGGAACTGCTTTGATAACAAGAGAAATCTAATGGCAAAGAGTTAGATGCAACACACAATTAGGGATGAAGAAAGGCATCAACTCAAAATAATGAGAGCTGCTATAAATTAGTAACACAAAGGAAGTATTAAAAGTTGATATTGCTATGCATAAGCTCTGAAATGTCAAACAATTAAAAAAGTGCACAGTATGTCATCCCTATGCATCAAAAGTTGCATCCCACTCCAGGATGCACGGTTGGGAGCTTATCATACAAGTCACATACATCAAGTCAAAGTCGAAATCATAGGATGTGAGAAGTGATTGAATAACTCCAACACAGTCTTAAATGAGATGATTTGCTGATGTTTCAATGAGGAGAATCATTCAAATTGTTGTATGACAGAGAATATACATATCAGATTCAATCGACATAACATAAATAAAAGCTATTTTGCGATTACGTAACTACAAAAGGGGTAAAAAAAAAAACCTGAACATGAAACAAATCAGAAAGTGATATGCTGCTAAAAATCACAAACTAGTTCAAGGAGTGCATACCCATGCATAAGGTGTAGGTTTAAGAATTCCACACTTCGGTGTTTCCTATATATCAAGTCTCATAAATCAAGGCTAGGTTTGGAGCTCAAGGTATGTTTTGTTTTTGTACACAAAGCCAAGTGGTGGTAACATGACATGCGCAATTTAACAGAGAGGCAAGATTTGGAAATTTTTAGCCTTTGACGTTCGATGGGAAGGCCGTCTACACCATCTCCGAGATGGAATTTCCATGAAGCCACTGCCAAGATCCAACAACTGATAAAAATTATAATTCCCTTGATTAAACATTGCTGGTTGCCAATAAAATCTATAATTGCATGGTGGTTTGTTTGGCGCTTTGATGCTCATCAAAGCCATTTCATAATTTTTTCTCACAGAAATACGTTGCCTCTATTAAAAAGGGGGTTTTTTATGAAGTAATTGTCATTATAATTCTCTCATAAAAACCTTTAGCGTATATACTCCAAAAAAACAATTGAAAAAGGAAAGCAGTCACGCATCATGCATAGAACTGAGGCTTCGAAAGAGGGGTAAGAATCATTCTTTACGGTACCGAACGTAGAGAGGGTCTCGATTTGGAAAAGAATCGATGAAATCCCTACATCCCAAACTACTCGATGACCATTTTTCCTTTGATTCTTCGGAAGGAAAAAAAAAAAGAAAAAAGAACAGGGAGAGAAATAGATCAAGATTCAGCCTAATCGGGAGGTTACCTTGTCCGTGAAGGATTCTGCGGTGAGGGTGAGCACGTCGGCGTTTGTTCGAAGGGAGGCGTTCAGAAGGAACAAGAAGAGGAGGAAGAAGAGCGCACGACAGCGTCGGAGGACCGGATCCATGGCGGCTCTTCGCTGTGACCCGCAGTGGGCTCTTTTGAGAACGCGTTCGGCGGTGATGGCTATGCCGACTCTCCTCGCTTTCCCGATCCTGGCCCGGTCCAATTTCGGCGTCCGGTCTGACCTTGGCAAATTTGGACCGGAGAAGCGCTGCAGAAGCAATTGGGCCACTCGACAGAAATTGGGACTTTAGGCCCATTACAGCAACCGAGGGCTCCACGGTGGCTCTTCGATTTGAGAACGCCTTCGGCTATGCCGTCTCTCGTTCGGCCCGGTCCAATTTCGGCGTCAGGTCTGCCCTTGGCATTTTCGGCCCATTTTGTGTCCCACAAAGGTGCCCCTGGTTGTGACCGAGGCCTATGGCCGTGGAGAGATAAAAATGGATAATTCATGCATTTTTTTATTTGAGATTCATATAAGTTCTGACTTTTGAGATGAATGTGAGCTGAGAGCTTGATATGCACTACTTGGGACTGCACCGTGCTCGATTTATGGGGCTATTGTATTCCCTTGGATGTGTATTTGCAGTAAACTCCATCAATGATCAGCCAAATACCTTAATAAAAATGAGAAGAGAGTCAAATTTACTGGTAATTTGCACTTCCGATGCGCATAATTTGATAAAGAGAGAGGAATATTTCAAGTGAAGATGAAAGACTAGAGAAGGAGACCTATGGGCCTGCATCACCTAATTTGCATTCCTTGTACAAGTACAGAGAAAAGATCAAGTAGAGAGAAAATATCAAGAAATGAGATGAAACGAAGATGACCTACAAATAGTTTCATCGAGTTAATATGATGAATTGGATTTATGCATGTTCATATCAATTTCTATAGTAATGGTGGTGGTATCAAAATAAAATTAAAAAAAAAAGGTGGTAGTAATACTAACAAGGCAATGATAATAATAACAATAGTTATCACATTCACTTGGATGGAGAGAACATAAGTGCGATGTTAAATTTTGCCATTTATATTGAACTTGGTCTTATTGGCCTATACTTCTCTTCCTACCCGCAACTAGTTATCAAAATTTAACACGTTTCTCTGGGCAGTAAAGTGATGTAGAAGTTCTAGCTACAAGTTATCAAGTCATTTCATGATGTGGTTCATTTCTCCACACGATTCTCTTGCTAAAAGAAGACAGTGGCTTTGACTAGAAACAGCTAATTAGCGAAACTATGATGATAGAAAATGATAAAATTAATAATAAGAATGTGATTGCATCATGGTAGAAAATATTTTTTTGGCTCTTTAGTCCTGTATAAGTATTCAAGATCTCTCTAATGAATAACCAATATAAGACTAAATATCCACTTATACGGGTCCTCACATACTTCCTTCGTTTAAGCCTTGATATTCTTGTCAGACTAAGGATCCAAATCCACTCAAATTTGATCATAAGCACCATAATCAGCTCGTAGTCAATATTAAAAAGCCCGTGTTGCAATGATTCCTAGTTCATATTGGCCATGAGCTTGAGCTGGATCCGCTTTAATACTATTTACAACAACTTAGAATCTTACTCAAAAAAACTACATAGAATGTATTTTTTTGAGCTGCTTACTCCTGCATAAGTACCCGAGAGCTTTTCAATGAATAACCAATACTCCTGCATAAGTACCCGAGAGATTTTCAATGAATAACCAATATAGTACTAAATACGTGCTCGCACGGATCCATGCAATATAGTCATTTGATCACTAGATGATATGCATCAAAACAATATCATGTAAGCCAGACATGTTCATACATATATATAGACATGCATAGCAATCACATAATTGTGAGGCCACCACATGGAAATGGGATATGCCGAGATAAAATTCTTCAAAAAATTGTATAAGAGATCTCTTGGTAGTATAAAGAAGGATGTCACCATCCACGAAAATTCATGCACTACATTTGGCTCCAAAATATCTCTCACGTTATTGAAATGTAAGCTCAGTAACATCTGTCATGGCTGTGAATGTTGACTCGTTTGGTAGGGTTAGATCCCATTCTCCAAGACATTTTTTTGCAAAGTTTCAAGCTTCATAACTTCTCCGAATGCAAATCCACTCTGTGGACAGAATTAATATTTTGTCTTGGCCAATACCAGGTGGAGATCTGGGGGAGAAATTCAGACAACAGGTACCATGAAATGGGCAATGAACAGCTTATAATCCTTGGCTTCCGGTGGTTTTCAATCTCATAGTAGACTTGAAATGCCACCACATGTGCATCTACCAACTCCCACCATCACAGCCATTTCTTTATGTTCTTTTTTTTTTTTTTTTTTTACACTCCTTTTAAAACCTTAATTCATGAAGTCAAACCTACCACCTTCTCTTCAAGAGGCACCCACCACCTTCCTATCAAACTCCCAGGACAATCAGGAACTGAGGAAAAGATGCCCTCCAAAGTTGCCATTAAACAAACATCTTCATGTTCTGGCTCTTACGTCCCCATTCTTCTGCAATTCTCAAAGCCATGCAACGGCCAATTCCTTGCAACCAATCGAGCGTGTGGATGGATGCTTCGCCTCATCCACGTATAGAACTCGTTCGGTTCACAGAAAAAAAGAGAAAAAAAAAGATCAACGGAAAAAAAAATCTTATGTTTGATTAAAATCTTCTAACTATTTCATAAAAATAAATTTTTTATATTTTATAAAAAAATCATATGAAGTATGAAAAAAATATATTTTTTACTAACTAAAAACATCTTTAAATTTTTAGATAGAATAGAATAAGATATTTTTTTAATAAAGATATAACAAATATTTTATCTATTTTTTTCATAAAAATAGATACTAATCAAACATAAATTATTTTGAAATATATATATATAATTTTCTGACCAATCAAACATGAAAATAAAAAATATTTTTAGTTAATATATATATATATATATTTGGATATTATTTTTTTATTTTTTTTAAAAAAAATTACAGTGGGGAAAAAAATCTTCCTGCGGACCAAACCAAAAGCGAATAGAACTCTAGGCGAAGGACTTGCTCCGACTTCAAGCAAAAAAAAACCGTGTCCATGAAAACCACCGCAACTAACCCTCCTATCCTTCTCAAGATGAACTCATGGTTCCTCCCTTACGGATCAAATCAGGTCCGTTCCAATCATGCAGAACCATAAAAGAGACGGTTCACCTAACGGCGAGAGAGACTACTCGGACTCTCGCGTGGACTAGACTGCCAACCAGTCCGGTGCCGCACTGCACCGGTCACCGACCCAAGACTTACCGTTGCTTTCTTTACCCCCCGACGGCACCCCGAATTCGGATCTCCTCCTTTCCGACCGCTCCCACCGCCCCCCAAATACGCGACGAAACGCCATTGATGTTCTTTGCGTGGCAACGTTCCAATGGGGGTAAAAGCTGTTCGATGTATGCTGTTTGTACAAAAACGAGATGATCCACGAAAAATAGTTAAGGTCCGCTTCCCTATGTGTCCCCACCTCCCAAAATTTTATTTTAATTTTCCCACCCACTTCCACAACTACTCCTCTCGCTCGGTCGCTCCCTTTTTAAGATCCTACAAGCGGCATCACATTAGTTCCCCGCCGGTTGCCTCACCCGGTGCCACGTAATCCAAACCGGCTTTTCGTACTCACAGCACGACGACTCTAGTGTTCGGTGCCGCGCACCCGATCCGCGGACCTCCGACCGACGGCCGGCGAGTGTAGGTGGCGCCCACCCCAGCTGTCCCCATCAGCGTAACCGACATGTGCGCCGTGAAATATACCCTGACGGACGGGACGTGAAGCTGGTCCACGTCCAACGTGGACCAGTCCACGCCGTCTATTTCATCCCACTTCCACTATTGACGTGGACCAGTCCACGCCGTCTATTTCATCCCACTTCCACTATTTCCCACCATCCAAATCCAATCCCCCGTTCCGTTCCCAACCCCAAGACCTCAGAAAAGGAAGCCATCGCCGAGTCCAAGAAAGGGTGAGGGATCCATTAATGGCGGTTATCGTAGTCCTCCGCTGCGAGCGTCTCCGAGTCAGCACGGAGAGGGAGGGGGGCGTGGAAAGGATAAAGGCGATAGAATCCGACACGGGGCTTTAGATGCTCCTCCACCTTTTGCTTCCTGTCCCTTTTCGCCCTCTCCGTGAGATCTCGTCCATCTATTCGCTGCGCTCTTCTACCCCAGAAGACCGCATCTAGCTTCCGTCTCACGCTACTGCTCGCTTCTAGTCCCGTCGTTTCACCCGATGACTACTTAAACGGCTCCATTTTGTGTAGATTATTCTTTCCTTCTTTTATCTGAAGAAATTTGGGGCCGGTGGTGGTGATGTCGCCTGTGGGCGCCGGCGGAGGCGGACGAACGATGACGTGGCATGAGGAGCTTGCGAGCCTGGTGGAGGACGCCGGGATCCAGTACACAGCCGGCGTGGAAGCGGCGGCGGCGGCGGCGGCTCCTGCGGAGGGGGTGGTTGGGGATCCGAGAGGAAGGGTATTCGGGGAAGGGTACTACGGGGACGAGGACTGGGCGGCGCCGGTGGAGGAGAGCTTAAAGGATCAGGTGAAGGGTTTCTTGGTGGCGACGGCGGAGATGCTTCAAGAGTTGGGGCGAGGGTGCCGGGATATAGTGCAGCAGAGCCTGGAGGGGGCGGAGGACACCTACGTCGTCAAGAAGCTCCGGGGACCGTTGGCCGCAGCGTCGAGCCGGCTCAGTTTCTTGAACGAGTACCTGCCGGAGGATCGCGATCCAATGCATGCTTGGCCGGTCGTCATCTGCGTGTTCCTTCTCGCGCTTACAGGTAATAATGCCATGATTTTTTTTTGTTGCTTTTGAAAGAATTAATTCTTGGTTTCTTGATGAGATTTTGTTTGGATTTGGGCCTACTAGATGCAGGTTTTATTTTTGAATCTTGCTTCTGTTTGAGATGTTTCGGTTAGATCCTGTGATCTAGATGCTAGGAGGTATGTTGGGAAACGTGGTAATCTTTTTTCTCGCAAAGGGGATGCGAAGAAATACATTCAGATCCAAGCTTGACTGCTTCTTGATGGGGTCAGAGTAGTGGGTGGATTGGACTTGATTTGGTTGTGCTAAATTTCTCATCTTTGATTTGGAGGTCCAACTTTTTGATCTGAAAATTGGACGTATTCGTAGGAGGAATGACTACATCTCTGGATATTCGTTGATGTTTATCCTGTTTTTTTCGGGGTTTCATCGACTTTATGTGCGTATATATTTGGCATCACATTGATGCATCACGTGGCAACGTATGCTTCTGTCGTAACGATCTGCTTTGACTGCTTCCCTGCTAGTTCTGTTGTAATTTTTTCTGTTCTTCCTCGTCTCAATCCTCTGACCTTGGTTCAAAGTCATATTACCAAACCAAATTGAGTCTTGATAGCTTTATCCTCTGTTTTTGCTACTCCCATGCTTTCATTGATGTGCTAATTTTCGCATACTGAAAGTTTGTCGTATATATAATAGTCAACTACCATAGAGTTACACCTATGGTAATTGTCGTTATACCAAGTGTTAAAATAAAAAATGTATAATTTTTTTCTCATTTTTCCAGTAGCCGTTGATGGCTCTTCTGATAATGCAAGACTTAAGAAAGTTGCTACTTTTCATCTTCCCAGTCAAATTCTAGCAAAATCAGTTATTTAGATCTTCACCCTCGTGTACGAGAATAAATGTAGCTGAAATTATCTCTTTTATTTTGCCGTCACTTTTTATTTTGTTCTCATATTCAAAATTTATACTTTAAGAGGGCATTTTTCTTTAAACTATATGGGCACAGGCAAATGCATGGTTCAAAAATATTTTGAAATTTATATCAACAATTCAAATAGATTTGAAGAGAGAAATTGAAAAGAGATAATATTGGTTAGTATAAATATTGGATAGAGAGTTCGACAACTCGGTGCTATCTTTTCAACAAAATTTAATTTCCAAAACTACCAGTACTCATTACTGTCGTATAACAAACTTTTTTTTTTAATCGAAAACTAATCAGGTTCCTTCTTAAGGGCAAATATGACCGATCCAAAAGCCCTCTAATGCCCTTTTCAATATAATACTGATCTTTGTTTTCGCTGAAATTCCTGTAACTTGTAAATTTTAATCTTTTAGCACATGTCTGCACCCTTACATGCACCATCTTATACCCTTAATAATGACAAACACGAATAACAAACATCAAGAAAATCTCGTTTTGGACATCGTTCAGCTATATATTGTAACTGCAAACGGATGAAGTCATAAAAATAAATCATACAGTTGTCTTGTGGTAATCGTACATATATTTGTCTTTCCCATTGCTTAAGGAAAAGTCCACCTACAGCCTAGACTGCCTAGGTGGGCATAGGCAACTCTTGATCTGAATGCTTGGGGCTTAATAGCCAAGCCAGCCTCTGTACGTGGGCCAATCGCCTAGCATTATACCCAAGCAACTCGTCTATATTTAGGCAGCTTATGGGGGTCAAGTTTGGAATATATATTAGGATGGGTCAGGATAACTGATTGTATAGTCATTTCTTTATGCTAGTGCTTAAATGCCATAGTTGTTTTACAAGGATGCTTACCACACAAGAGGAGAAATATCAAAAAAGACCTTTGACAGTGAAAAGACTGCTAAGAATTCAAGACTTTCTTGAAAAGGAAATACAACCCAGGAAACTCTTGCACATGATTAACATGTGTCCTATCCTTCAAAAAGCTGCCTTGTAGCGATCTTCATCCATGCATCACCAGTTTTGGTTTACATATCCTAGGCAATTCATGCACAGAATTTGTCATTTTAAGAATAATTCTTATATCTGTAATTGCTTAATACTATGAATTACAGAAAGCCATGCATACATAAAAGAATTAATCAGATAGTTTTGCTCCTATATCTGATATGTCATCTTGTTTCCTCATTTGATGAGAAAATATGTGCAGCATTGAATGTAAATAGCGGAAATGTAACTTCAGTGCAACAACCAAAGCAACTGTACATAGGCCCCCCAAATGCAAGTCGAATCCAACTTCCAGATGGAAGACATATGGCATATCAGGAACAAGGAGTTCGAGCTGAAAGAGCTAGAATTTCTTTGATAGCTCCTCATTCCTTTCTTTCATCTCGATTGGCAGGTAAAATTTCTTAATGCTTACACTTCTATGTCATCAGATGAATCAGCAAGTTCATTGCTGTGTATCAATATATGCAATATATATTTACTTGCTATTCTTTGTTTACAGGACTGCCTGGCCTTAAAACATCACTCCTAGAGGAGTTTGGAGTTCGATTGGTTACATATGACCTCCCAGGTTTTGGTGAAAGTGATCCTCACCCGAGCAGAAATCTTAATTCATCAGCCCTGGATATGCTTCATTTAGCAAATGCTCTGGGAGTTACAGACAAGTTCTGGGTGATGGGCTACTCAGCTGGAAGCATGCATACGTGGGCAGCTGTTCGCTATATTCCTGACAGACTCGCAGGTACTTCTATCATTGCAAAATTCTTGCATGAGTTTTTCTTCACGAGCCCTAGTGCCATCAAAGAATTCGCGTCACTTGGTCTAACTTGTTATAGATAAATTTAAGGCTCCGCATAGTAACTAGGATTTTAGACCCACCCCACCC
>JAOXJJ010000627.1:2569944-2581076 GCA_025769935.1 Phoenix roebelenii
ATACAAACTTTTCTACAAGGTCAAGCTAATATCAATGCTACACCCCACCAAAAAAAAAAAAACTCCCAAGAGAAGGGCAAAAAAGAAATTACCTATATGATCTTACCTCATAGAATGCTAGACGATTATAGTGTTATCTCTCAGAATAACACTTCTTGTTGTACCTATTCCTTCAGAAGAAAATTTCTGCAATTTAAGTGGATAATACAGCATTCCAACCAGTTACCATTTCACCCAGTTATTATCAGTCTTTTGTTATATGGTGTAACAAAATGCAAGACACTGACTCTCAGATCTGTCAACTTTGCAAATTATGTTATGCTGATTGATTGGGCTAGAGAATTTGTGAACAACTTGGTGATATGGAAGAAAAATATGGAGTGTTAAGATTGATTGGTCAGAATAAAAGAGAGGCTTTGTATTTTAGTTCGTATTTTGCGGAGTTGAGTTGTGAATCAGAATCAAGGGATAGAGTTCCCCGAACAATTTGTTAATTATAGTGGATACTGGAGAAATAGAATTTATGCAGAGAGTAAAGTTGGGTCACAGATTGGTGAGCTATGGATCATTTGATACAGTTGGAATTTAAACTAAACAAACTGTAGGACAGCTACAAGAGCAGCATTACAATGTGGAGAGTAAGCATATATAGGGCAGAGGATCTTGTATGCACATGCATAGTAGAGGAATATCCAATGAACAATCTTGCTTTTCCTTCATCATGGATCAACCTCTTGGTGGCTCTGACATACGTGTCTGGAATTGGATGCATATGATGGACATGGTTAAGGAAAGAAGGAAAAGGGGAGACATTGTTGCTGGGCAGCATGCGGTACATGGAAAAGGGGAAAACATGAGATGATTCTTTTTCATTTTCCGGTGGCATCGAGACTCTAAAAGTCCAATATAATACATGAGGGTACTTGGCCACAAGCAAAAAAGTGCAGTTTCGTAGGTTTCTCCAATTTAAATGCTACATAGATGGTTTCTCTCGAATTCTAGAAAGCCATAGAGGCTTGTTTCTTGAAGTAATGAAGTGCTAAAATGTGTTGAATCTATCTGGCTTCTTCCTTCCATAGAACTTATCTACAATCCTGTCTGTATCTTAGTATTATGTTGCCCAGAATGTTATTCAATCATTTTAAGGGCATGTTTGGCTACTCCTACAGGATTGGGCTTAAAATGCTGTTGGATTTATGGATTGGACCATCCCTTTAAGCATATAGCCCTATATCAATCAAACTCCACCCAGCCCCAATACTGTGGGAAGAAAAAAAGGACATCTATAGATCTTCTTTTTCTTCCTACAGCCCAAAAGCTAGAATCTGGGCTGGATTTGGATAGACTCTTAGAAAATACAAGCTAGATGGGTTAACAGGTCCGATTCCCTCAGGATTTTCCGTCCAATCCTGTAGGAATATCTAAGCCGGCCTTAAATATTTTGATGGGATGTGTGTTCCTTTCATAGCATTGTTGTTCCCAGAATGTTATGCAGTCATTTTAAATATTCTGATGGTATGTATGCCTATGTATGTGTTTGTGTATGTATGTATCTATGTGTTTGTGTGCATATGTGTATATGTATGTGTTGGAAGTCCAAATAACTCTCTTCTGAGTGAAATTTATATTATTGCATTTTGGACATTGTAACTGCTATATACTAGGATGGGCACACTTTCTTTGTGGCTTCAAAAGATCCAAGTGCCATTATTAAACAGGAAATTAAGGAAGGCTCTAAATGACAAGATGGCTGATGTTTTATTTTGTCTTCTGTACTTTGATTTTAGTTCCTCATTTGTTTTAGAGGTTTCACTGTTTCAGGTGTAGCTATGTTTGCTCCAATAGTTAATCCATATGATTCCAGCATGACCAAGGAAGAGAAACGTAAATCCTGGGAAAAGTGGACAATGAAGAGGAAATTGATGTATGCTTTAGCTCGGAGATTTCCTTCTCTTCTTCCATATTTTTATCGCCGAAGCTTTCTATCAGGAAAACAAGGGAAGCTTGAACAGTGGTTATCATTGTCATTGGGGAAGAAGGTATGTCCAGATTTAGCTTTTGCCTTGCTTGAAGTCGAAAATGCTTCATCTTTGTCAAAATGGTCAAATAATTTATTGGAACTTTCTCAGCTTAAATGCATTCTAATTGTGAATATGATGCTATGGCATCCATAACATTTTGAATTTGTCAAATATCAAGTGCTCATATGTATGGGTCCTTCTGTTTGTAGGTTAGCTGGTTTCAAAGGCTTAGTCATAAGATGCAGATATCTCAATCTGAATTATGGCTCATATTCTTTTGACTATATCACCTTCATATGGCAACATAATGTTTATCATGTTATGGCATAATTTTTTTTTTTGTATATCACATCAATATGACTATGCAATATACATTCGTTTCATCTATGATTGTTGCTGGTGCCTTGACTACCATGAAACCTCAGCTAGTCCCGAGCTTGTTGACCTATCAATTAATTATATCATATTGCTGGAATGGTGTAGTAAATGAAAGATGATCCCTAGTTAAATCAGCAGATGCCTGTTGGTTTATTTAATGTCAAAGGTAATAACTGTATTTGAGAGAACTGGGTATGCTAATATGGTGCCGCTATGAAACATGATTTTAGATGAGAAAGTTATGCCTTGTTACAATTTGTTTTTACTGTGATGCCACTGTCTATTGTTTCTAGTAAAGGTCTTGTGCTTTTTGATCGTCGGATGATTTCCATTTATAGAGTGCACAAATATTGGCAGTTTGCACATTTTGAACATGAAATCTTAGTTTTTAGCCAAAAAAAACATGACATCTTAGAGTTCCGTCTCTTTATGTCGCAATCACATAGCTGATCACTTTCTTTGCGAGGTGCTTCTAAGTTTACACGTTATAGTTTTGTTGCAAGCCGACATTAGTTTCTTCTGTTTATTTCAAATTTCTGAAATTTGTAACTGTGAACAATGGTGCTGTTCTTCATGTTTCACTTGTTGTGAAGCTTTTCTTGCTTCAACATTGATCGGAACTCCTGATCTTGATAAATAACATGAGACAATTTAGTTTTGTTAAATTATAAATTGCTGCTAATATATATCACAAGAGCCTCAACTATCGTGCTGGCTGCTGGGAGTATACTGCCTGAAACTCGTGTTAAAAATTGTGTTAAAAAGGAAAATAAAAGCCTGCAGTTTTTAACAAACTACAATAGCACAACCAACTCAAATGCTCATCCTTCCATGCGAAAGTAGCTGCTGACATGTTGTGTGCACTGATTGTTTTTAGGCTTGTGTTTTAGCAAGTTATTTTTACTATTTAACTCTGGTTAATGTTCAAAAGATTCTGGCATGTATTAATAGTTAGACTTTGTGTAAACCTCACTTTCTCATGTTTTGATTTTTTTTTCTTTTTTTGGTATATGATGGCATCTAATTACTATGAATTTGTAATATTCCCTTCAAAAAACTACAGTTTAGAACCCCATACTGTAAACTTTTGATGGTTGCATGGCCATTAGCTTTTTGCCCTCAATCCCTTCAAAAATTGGGTTGTTAGTTTTCAAAAACTATAACATAGTTTTTCTGGAGCTAATGTAAGAGAAATTTGCATATAACACACTAAAAGGATTATATAAAATTCCATCAGTTTTAAATGTTTAATTTAGTTACCAGAACAAGTGTTTGTACAACTGCCAGAGTACAAACTTTGGAGGAACTTAATGTTGAAACTGGAACATATATAGTTCCAATTTTTCTGATATCGGCCTTCCATTCTTTCTGTAAATAATATACAAGACAGGTTGATATTGTTAAATATGAGATAAGGCTAAACTTGTGTCTATTGAAGGTAATTAAATCAAATCAAATAGGTAATAGAGATATCTTGGAGAAATCATGTTAATCATGTTTATTAAACTTTACATAAATTTGTAGCCATCAGCGACTTCATACATATCACTCCACTTTTGTTTCTTCCATGTTCATTTTCTAAGAAGAACTAGAATCCAATCATTAAATTCTACCTGTTCAATGGGAAAAATCTCAACAATTGAATTGTTTCCTCAGTTCCTCAGCAAGTTAAACTAAAAATCATTGTATTTTCTCAGAAAAATCAGCTGACAATGATCACCATTTTATTGAATTTCAACCAATTTTTCTTCTTGTTCTTAACTCTGCTACCATTAGATTGTTAAAAGTGCACTGCGACCATTATTTTGGGAAAAGGTTCTTTAAGCAAAGTTTGTTAAATCTGTGCTTTAATAATAAAAATGATCTAGTCATAGTTTGTAATTGCATTACTTCAGACATCAGTGTTCAAAAGGCATTCAATTTTAGGTACATGCAAAAGATCCACATCTACCCTTCTGAAAATTGACATCTTGTAGATAAAGGCATTTCTTACGACATTAGTTGGTTAATTTCCACCTAAAAGGTGTTGCAGTTTCTGACTGCACATATTATGTTTCCAGGATAAATCTTTATTGGAAGAACCAAATTTTAGTGAATTCTGGGAGAAGGATGTTGCAGAATCAGTTCGCCAGGGGCACTCTAAGCCATTTGTGGAGGAAGCTGTGCTGCAAGTATCAGATTGGGGGTTCAACCTGGCTGATGTTCAGGTGCAGAAGCCACATCAGGGTCAAGGCCTTCTTCAATGGCTCAAGTCCATATACAGTCCAGCTGAACGCCAGTGGACAGGCTTTCTTGGTCCAATACACATTTGGCAGGTTTATATTTGTTTTCCTCCTGGTGTAACTATATTTGCATTTGGTTCTGCTTTCAACTATTTGGCAAAATACTGCAGATGTCTGATGCATATTTGATCCTTACCTTAGAAAGATTCCCTCCCTCTATCGTGCAATTGCAAGAATTTGTACAAATAATCTTGATCTTGGCTTGTTTGTGAACTTCGATAATCTACTGCAGATGCTAGAGGATTTTATGATCTGGAATTTGAATAGCTGTTCAGATACCAATTTTTTTTAATATAAAGGTCACTTTTGTCAGTTGTTCTGGAAATTACTCTGGTGATAATTGGGCATTTCTAAAATTCTAGTTCTCATTGAATCATATTTTTTTCCCAGGAAATTTTCTCTCAAAATTGTGGTTGCAGTTGACAACTAATAGATAATTTGACCTCATTGTTAAGCTTGTTTCTTTTTTATATTATAACTGTCATACTTGGATGCCTTTTTTTTTTGAAAAATTCTTACCTTGTTATTTGCATTCTAAATGTTTAATTTTGGGCAGGGTATGGATGATTGGGTGATGCCACCGTCGATGACTGAATTTGTACGTCGAGTAGTTCCAGGAGCCACCGTGCATAGACTGCTAGGTGAAGGTCATTTCTCCTATTTCTGTTTCTGTGATGAGTGCCATAGACACATATTTTCTACCCTTTTTGGCATTCCTCAAGGTCCTCTGGGCATTCCTCAAGGTCCTCCCGGCATTGCTCAAGGTCCTCTCGGCAGCCTTTTGGAGGAGGATCAGCCATCACCTGAAGAAATCTGTGAAGAAACTGCATGGCATAACTGTACTGAACAAGAATGAAGGAAAATTTTTTTTCTCGATAGTTAAATTCAAACTTTTGGGTGGGAAATTTGTAGATACATAGTATATTTCTTTTCAATCTAATTTTTAGAGCGAAATAGCCTTCTATTTCTGATTGGTGACTGAAATGAGATATGGCTTTTGGTTGCTGCCTGAGGTTAGATTAGAAAATTTTCAATTATTGTTCTGTAACAATACCTTGGAAAATTTTGTAATCACTGAGTTGCCATATCAAGGTATGGAGAAGCTATCAAGGCCTTGCTTTGTTGCAAAATGTCTTGCTTTTATGACCCTATAACGGTGTATGGTCAAAGGGGATATGGTTTTTGCTAGTTGAAGCTGTTCTACCATATTCCGGAGAGCAGGTGACTAGAACTGGGCCTCTCCGGTTCAACCCCAGAAAGAAGAAGGGGCCGCCTCCATTGGGTGGGTTGCCCTTTTTTAGTCAAGGAGACGTTACATTTATTAAATCTCATCCCAGGGCCTGGAGGTTCATCACTCTCGGTCTTTGCACCCGTACCATCGTATTCTCTTTTGACCTCCGGTAAAGTTTGGATGTGTAATTAGGTCATATAGGTGTTAAATTCTCAAGGGCCTTCCTTTTTTCCCTTAGCTTCCTCATGCAGCGCTTCTAAATTTATGTTAAAGAGTTGGGCTTTGATCGTTTGCCGACTCTAAATTGTCTTTCAAAGTTGCAAATGTTTACACAATTCCACAATTATGGGTTGGGCATCACAGTGACTTCAAGCTCTACAGGCTCATAGTCTTGATTCAAATCAAGTTGAACCATCAAGCATAAAACAACTGCAGTTTCGCAGAGTATTATTATTGTTATTCACCAAGTTGCGCCGGAGCGTGACCCTGCAGCATTAACTTACTGAAAAGAAGAATCAAGTATTAAAACATATATAGTTTAATATAGGCATCAGGCACAATTTGCAGGGTGTGAAGTTCTCAAAAGTATCAACACTAGCAGCAACTTTTATCCGCTTGCATATCTTAATGTGCTAAAGAGAGGATGATAACAAGCAAAACAATCAAGGTCCTTCATCACAGGTTCTTGAAAGCAGATTCATGAGATGGTTTCTGAGGCGTCAGCCTTGCAAGTAGAGCTTTGTTGTGGCAATGCTCGGCATCGATGAAATAAAAGTTACCATCAGCCTTAAATGTCACAAATGGTCTATTGGTCTCTGGTGGCCTCACATCGGCAAACTTGATTGTCCTTGCGATAGGTGTGGCCAACCAGGACATCATTTCAGCCTCGAAGCTATCTGAACCAGGGTGCCATCTGAGCTTGTGAATATATGGGCTGACAAACCAGTGCAGGGCTGCTGTAGTGGAAGCACTAAGGAAAATCACAGTAGATGCTACCGCTCCCTTGAGGATTACGTTCAGCTCAGGAGAAGTCATGAATGTTATGACAGGGCCAAGAGATACTGAGAGGCAACAGGTGGAGAGGGATAAAAGCTTCACTTTCTTTATGGTTGATGAGATGGGTCCTTCATAGACGACTCCAGTTCCTTTACCATCTTTCCCCATTTCACTACTTTTAGGTCCGATGCTAATTTTGCTGTCACCTACGTCAGATCTTGCTGCTGCAGCTTGAGAAGCCCATCGTTTCTGAGAAGATGTTTGCACGACCGATCCAAGGCTGTCAACTTTAATTGGAGACGAGGGATTGAAATTAGAGTAATGCTTCCATATTCCATACCTCGAAGCCTGAAAATCTGTTTGATAAAGAAAGTAAGCAAGATATGCATCCGGCAGCAACATAAACTTGCAAACATGAAATGAAGCATAATATAAGCTACAAATAATGCTTCTTTGAAACTGATCATACAATAGGTTGCTAGTGACATGCCTGATAACTAAATTAGATCCATGGCAGTGCAGATGTTAAGACAGTTCCTCAGCATGTCCATAAATATTCCCCAATGGCAAACGGTTGTGCATGTGGATCATAAGCATTTGCAGAAAACATAGTAAAAATGACATATCAAACATGCCTTGTGAAAGATAATCCATCCATTCAGAAAAATGACACTAACAAGTCAGGCGATTAACTGTATCAATCCATCATTCATTTTCGAGTCAGGCGATTCAGTGTATACATCACTCATCACTGACTATCACGGCCCACCAGAAAATGCTAATGCTAACAAACAATCAACAGTTGTGTAGTACCATATCAGCTTTATTGTGGTACCTTAAAAAACAATATCATGCAAAATCAGAATGAATAAAGAAAATCATGGGAAAAAAAAACAGAACCTTGCAACAAAGAGAGAAGAATCTTCCAGCAGACAAACCTACCTAGTCAAGGACAGAGACCCAAAAAATCACCATCATTTGGATCAGCTCATCAGCCTCTAAGCAAATGCTAGACAATGTATGGTTTGATACGCAATTCTATTTTGTGCACTTTAAGTCCTTGATCCTCTAAATTTCATGTGATAGCTCTTAAACCCCTTATTTGCAGTACCTTGTGCTTACTCAAAGAGCACATTCATGACCAATACTGCTCATTAATAACGAGCATGCAATCAAAAGTTCTAGTTTATCTTGTGGGGAGTGCAAATTTCAGCTTCTAAATCCTAAGAAGGCGATCTAGAGTAGAAAAGGAATGATTAAAATATATAAAAAAACAGAACAGAACAAATTTACCCTCCTATATTTATAATATAAGGTGTGATGTCTCAAACCATTTGCAGCATAATAATAATAATAATAATAATAATCCAAACATCATTCATGTCATTACCTGTTCAATGTTTTCACAGCTACTGTCTAAATGTAGAGTTTGGGCATCCACTGCTTCTCTTCCCGATATACAAATATTCAGGAAGTCAACTATCATTTTGCAAACATTAACTCAACTCAACTAAACCTTAATGCCAAAGTAGCTGGGGACTGCAGACATCATACTTAAACTCTTTACAACTTGACAGTAAATGTAGTACGTTTAGTGCCTCTTGTCAACCAATTTATTCTCAATCTTTATCTCCATCCACATAGATTCCTTTATTTCAACATTTCCCTGTAGTGCCTCTAAAATTAATTCCTAGAAAAAAACTTCTAAACCATGTGCTATGGCTCGAATCCATAGTCAATCCTATTTCTGATAGGAGCAGTTGACAATTGAATCCAATCTTTCCCATTATGTTACTATCCTCCTCTAAAATTAATTTCCATCACTTTAGATCTTCTTTTACGAGTTCCAGTTTATGAGACAAATTATTATTTTCTCTATCCAACCAACACTCTTAGATCAGAAATTCACAACTTGGATGGACAAATGATTGTTTTTAATCTGAAACTTTAAGTTAGTGAGCCTAACGAGGTTCGAATATGACCTGTGGCACAGTTAGTGAGCCCTTCTATAGTTCTATTTCTGCATGAGGACAAGGACTCTCAAACATAGAATAGCAAAAACAGCTAATTTCTATCATCATCTGATCTACCTTGAAGAGTATCATGGAGGAGGTCTATAGCTGGAAATACCACACATACTTCTATCCATAGCACTCCGTTTCTTGTTTCATAAGTAAATCAAAGAGTTGGTCCCCATGGTTCAATCTACATCTAACTTGACATATTGCAAGCACTGGCACCTTTTCAAGAACACTCATGTGTCAAGACATGAAATTTGCATTATCATGTCATGATTCTTCCCAGTTCACATGTCTACTTCTAATAGTATCTCGTATAATCCATAAATATCGCATCAACCGTCATCATACCCCTTTAAATTCTTGTGCACCTAAAAATAACAAATACCATGTAGAGGAAAAAATTCAGAGGTAAGATGGATCACTTGAAAAGCTTTTTGTCTTCCATAATAGGGAAAGTAGAAAAGAAAAGGAGATTGTCTTAGAGCTTAGAATTCTGACAAAAATATAGAACCTAACATTTGAAACTATTAGAAAATGGAACAAAGAGCCAAAGAAGATCTTTAGCTTTTCAGACCCCTTTTCTTTGAGAATGCAAAAGAGATATGCAAGAAACTTGCATATCCTGAAGGAAGAAGAGAACTATAGAGGATTGTCACCCCTGAACCTGAAATACATGTTTCAGAGAAAAAAAAATACGAAATGTCGATTCATGGGAAGGTGCAATGGAAATTCATCACACATGCATAGCCATGCATGTCTTTTGATGAATTCTACATGGTATAGCCTAACAACGATGGTAATCATTTCCAGCAAAAGCATTACAAGGCAAACCAGACCGATATTGGCTAAGACAAATACTAATATGTGAATGTAGACGTTGGTTCAGATTTAAGACTGAAGTTTAGAGGTTAATAAAATAATTTTTCTTGAACTTCCCGAAACGCCAAGAAAGTCACCTAACCCATCAGCATCAGCATTGGGTGATTCCCTTGTTTGCTCCAAGCACAAGATTTTGTTGCATACTTGGTTCCATCGTGTTCTACGAGCAAAATGGAGTGCTGAAATCCTTTCCATGTAACTTCTAAAGGAGAATTCACCAGGAAAAGTGGCAAGAGATTTATAAATCTCATGTCACCCCCTCTATGACACATTAAAGGACCATGAAGATCGCTCGATGAACTAATGGACCGACATCAAAAACTTAAGTTTCTAGGGTTTATGATTCCTTCAAAGATCTAAGATCTAATGATAGATTCTCCTGATCAATTACTTCGAAGTGCTCTCAACCAGATATTTCTACGACAATTTGCTAGAGAAAAAGGGAAAACTCTTGGAAATAGCTTCCTCAAACGCCACAATTCTAATCAAAACCCTAAGAAAAGAAACGACAGGGAAGAGAGATCGACCTGGTCGGAAGCTTCTCATCGCCGGTGGCTGCGCCGCCGCCGAGCGAAGCAGAAGTAGACGATAGAGAGAGGCGGGCCGTCTCGTTGCCATTCCCGTCTCGTCTAGTCTCTGCTCTGGTCTCAGCTGGAGCCGCTCGAGCTCGGCTATACCATGCTTGCGCTCGCTGGCTTAGAAAGCGGTTTAGGGTTCCGGTTCGAGTCGCACAAATCGCACGACCCACCCATGTGGAACACCGTTCGAGAGCCTGGGATGAACTCCACGTGGTTGATGGAGATAATCCAATGGCCATAATTAATCCAAAAGTGCGCCGAAGCAATTCGACTCCGGGTTAAGTCGGCACGTGAAGTGCTTGGACTAGTGTGATCATTTTTTGGGAGACACGTGCGTTTATTACGTCACTCTGTTAGGGCGTTCCACGGCGGTTACACGACCGTCCGTTATGGAATTTTGCACAATTTTTTTTTTTTCAAATTCCCGGTCAGATCTAATTCAATCGCAACCATCCATCACGCCTGGCAGAGGCCCAGCCCTCTTTCCGTTCTTCGGCTCTGTTTGGGGGAGCTGTTAGTAGTAGAGCTATTGGAAATAGAGCTGTCTGAAGTAGAGCGTTTATAAAAAGCTGTTTGTTGTTTGATAACTACATTTCTAAAGTGCTGTGGCACTTTAATAGGTGTTTGGTAAACAAATTGAGAAAGTACTTTTGTATGGCCAAATGACCATAAAAAACATTACCGGTTTTATATAATAGAGCATAATAAAATATAATATATATTAATAGATAAATATATGATATAGT
>JAOXJJ010000627.1:2581176-2622018 GCA_025769935.1 Phoenix roebelenii
GTAATAAAATTGGTTAAATAATTACTAATATTTTTATTTATTTATTTATTTATTTAGATCAGATTATTTGCCACTCACACATTATTTTTCTTTTTATTTATTTATTTATTTATTATTTTATTTCATTGAAATATAGAGGAATCGCCGGCCATGGGTGATGGCTGGCATGGTGGCTGCCACCGTGGGTAGCCATGAGCTTCCAAAACAAAAAAAGAAAAAAAAAAGAGGAAAAAGGAACAGAGGCGGCGGCGTTGAGAGGAAGAAGAAGATAGAGAGGGAGAGGATGGGTAAGAGAGGAAGAGGCGGGATGAGGATTTTGGAGAAAAAAAGTGCAATTTAAATGGGAGTATTTTGGTCCAAAAAACAGCTTTCCGACAAATCTGAAAATAGCATTTTCGAAAAGCTCCAAATTGAAGCTTCTCCCCAAAAGCTGTTTTCGGCTTCCCACAAAAACTAAAACAACTTTCCGAAAATTTTACCAAACATCATTTTTTATCTAAAAGTACTTTTGGAGGGCTAGAAATTGCTTTTTGACCCTCCAAAAGCTTTCCCAAATAGAGCCTTCTTCGTTTACCCAATCCCTACGATGATGATCTTTAAGCAGTGCCGAAATAAATTTGTCATGTCTCTAGGCTTGCTACATTCAACGAGTATACACGTGTTTAGATTATCAACAATAGCATACATAAAAATGTCAAGGCTATATTTGATATTGTTTGGTGCTTTGTGTGGAGAGGCACGGCAGCTGATAAAGTGATAATTGGCTTCAAGAGAACTGGAAAGCATGATAGCATCTGCAATCATCCTTTTACTTCTTAATTTAATTTACTTATTAATTTTTTTTTTAAGACCATCGATATATACTAATGATACTAGACTGACTATCTATCTATGTATCTATGATTATTTAAATATTTTATTGGCTAAATAAGTGCCGACATCTTTGACTAAATTGTCTCCTTGAAGGTCCAAAGGACCCTTAGGTGTTAGGTGCTGAACATTAATCCATCTAGAGGTGTAAATATTAATGATGAAGGCATGTGAAAACTTGGGAGATACAGGTCGACACCCACCTAATCCAAATATCAAAGTAGTTCATTCTAGCTAAAACCTGAGCAATAGGTGGTTGGTAAGGCTACAAATGGGTTGGGTTGATCCGTAATCCGACCCGCATAAGATCCAATCCGATCCGAATTTTAGGACCTGCGGGGCGGGTCGGGTCCTAAATTTGGACCCGTTCTATTTTTCAGGTCAGGTTGGGTCGGATTCACCCAATCTCGACCTGAACCCGACCCGACCCATTTTAGGACGGCATCATTTGGGCCTCAAAAGTTAGAGAGTGACATCATCATTTGGGCCTACTTTTTGGGTTGGATTTAGATTATACATGGACCCGACCTGACCTAAATGACCCGTCGAGTCAAAATTTGTAGGCATAAACCCGACCCGACCTGACTCAATTTTCAACTAGGTCGGGTCTGGGTCGAAAATTAGGATCCAAACAAGAAATCGGATCGGATCGGGGTCGCTCAGGATTCGACCTAACCTGACCTATTTGTAGCCGTAGTGGTTGGTGCGTAGATATTTTTAAATCATGCAGGGGCAAGCTATTATTGGAAAAAGGAAAATGTAGTTGTTTTTTTTTTTTTTTTTGCTTTCCTGAGAAAAGCATTGGCTAGAAGGTTATAGATTTTTAGGCCAACGTCTGTATTGGCTATGTTTTTATGCATACGTGTAATTATTTATAAGAAATATCTGTAAGAAAGTTGAAGTATATATCACTAATTTCTATGAGAGAGGACGAATGGGGGGTGCTCGCCCACAATTCTTGTGGTGGTTGAGTGCGATCCAACGATCGGCGGCCATTTGAATGGCCCACAGAGCCCACAGCGGCCACTGTTGTTGTGGCTTATCTGCTCAACTGAAGTGGCGAAGAAGAAGTAGAGGATTGCGATCGCGATTCACTGGTTCAATCCTTTGTCCTCGTTGAAGTCGGTTGAGCCCATCGATTTTAGCCAAAAATGGTCCATTCTAGGCTGAATCTCACAAAAAATCCACGGATGTTTGGTGTTTGATCTTTTGAATTCTGCAGATCACATATCTTTCTCCTACCAATATTTTTTCAATTATATTTTTGGTATTTAGAAATGAAACAGTAGCAGATATCCAAACTGAAAAAGTAGGAGGAAAGGAAGAAGAACTTTCGTGTAGAAGGAGGAACTTTCGCACCAATATTTTTTCTATTTATAAATGAAACACTAGCATGTATCCAAACTGAAGTAGTTGGAGGAAAGGAAGAAGAACTTTCGTGTAGAAGGAGGAACTTCCGTGTGTATGTGTAAGAACTTTCGTACCAATTTTTTTTCTATTTGGAAATGAAACGGCAGCAGATATCCAAACCGAAGAAGTAGGAGGAGGAAAGGAGGAAGAACTTTCGTGCAGAAGGAGGAACTTTCGCGCGCGCGTGGAATGAATGTAAAAAAAAAAGAGAAAGGAGAAGGGAAAAGAGGAAATAGACTTGTCGTCCCATTAGCCCAGACTCTTATTTTCCATTTCTTCTTTCTATGAAGAAAGTTGCCTCAACTAAATAGTTGAAGCCAGTATGTACCAAAGGATACGGGATGGCGCGATTGAAACAAGTTGCATTGACGAGTACACATTGATCTAGCACGCCTCTAAATATGATGTGTCACATTAACTCCTAGATTTAACTTTACATGGGGTATGAATCTAGTGATCAAGGCTACAAAAATGCGACTTCGCTTGCCCAATTGTTGCTATAAAGATGACCTTACTAGGTCCACTTTTCTCACCTGAGTTGTTGACACCATGGTGCAACCCAAACCAATTGTCGCATTAGAACCGATCACCCTACGATCATAGATATATTTAATTGGCTGCAGAGAAACCAAGTGGCGGATTGGATCGCGGAAAATGCTTCACACGACGATATTTAGGATTCTTTTGATTTGCGGAAAATTTTTTTTACCAGAATATTTTTTTTGAAAATATGATTTCTGAAAATATGATGCTTGAAAAAATAGTTTGGGTATGTTTGGTTGATGATAGAAAAGTGACACATTTCAAAATGGTTTATATTTTGTTGAGCATCTATTGCTTTGAAAAGATTATGTGAAATACCTATTATATTCTTAGTAAAAAGAAAGACTTTATACATAAATTTTGATGGGTGGCATCCTATGTGGCTCATCATTCTGAACGCTTTATCACGTTTCTTCTTTGTACTATCTTTTTTTTCTTCTGATTTTATGGGTTGTACCTATATCTATTATGTATGAGTCGCCGATGTACTTTAAAAAAAAAGTTTAAATATTTTCGAAAAAAAAAATATCGGTAGAAAAATAGCTTTTCCGCATCTTTAATAAACTTTTTTATAAAATATAAAAATTTTATTCTCAAAAAATACTATTTTTATTTTTTTAAAACTCTAACTAAATAAAAAATATTTTTTATTTTTTTATTGACTATATTTTTTGCCTTTTTTGGTGAACCAAAATCGTTGGAAGGATAATGACTCAATTCCATCGGAATTTGGCCGGATGCTTCCTTTGCGATGTTTCAGAATCAAAAAGGAAATCATACTGACCGACAATCCCTCGCTGGAATTGGAATCCAGCGAGATCACCCGTACAACTGTATCAGACGGCCACGAGTGTCGGATCAACCTAGAACTCTGTGCCCCCTCAACCCTAACCGTCCGTTTACCCCCGATACGATACAATATAATAATATAAAATAAAAAATAAAAGGAAAGAAATGAACGCAAGCGGGGCTTTATTTAAAAAAAGCCAAAGCAGACAAAATTGACGAACGGGGAGGAAGAGAGAAAGGGGTTCATGGCGCGGACTCGTGCGGGTGTAACAAACCACATTTGAATGTGGAGCATTAGTCCGCAACACTTCTCTGCCGAGTAGGGTTGTGGATCACCCGGCTACGACGTCGTTGACGCCACCATTTCCATCGATCAATTGGAGCTTCTTCTTTCTCTTTGTGTCGCGCGCGTGCTGCCGCCGTCGCCGCCGCGAAAAGAGAAGCCTCCTCCTCCTCTTCTGCTGTTCCCGAATTCCTTCCAGGGTTTGTAACAACTTTCCATCCATCTAGTCCCAGTGATCAATCGAGACCGCCTACGGTTTCTTGGAGGGAATTCTCTGATGTTCGATCGGACCCGGGCTGGGAATTGACGTTTCGGTCTTTGCGCTCTCGAGTTCGCTGAAGGTGGATCGGATGGAATTGGAGATCTCTGTTTTGACTGAATTTTGATCGGACTGAATTGGCACGCTTTTGGGACCGGAGGTTGGTCAAGTGAGGCGACGGTGGGCTAAAATTTTGGTCTTCTGGTGGCTGAGTTGCGGGGTTTTGGATCAATGGATTTGGTGCCGAGTTGCAGGGTAATATCTTCTTCCATATTTCTTTAACTCTTTTCTTCTGCCTTCGATTGTTGTTGTTGTAAATTATGGTACTGTCAAAGGTGAGTTGTTCTAATTCAATTTAATTTTTGTGTGGGAATTTTGTATTTGAATTCACTAATGCTAATTGCTTAGCATGTTAGATGGTTTTGAGGTTTTTTTTTTTTTTTTTTTTTTTTTTTCAGACGGTCAAATTTAGGGTTTTCCTTGGTTGCTCGTATACAAAATAGGATTCACATTGAGAATTTTTATGTTTAAATTCAACTTAAAATTTGCCGAGAGCAGAATTTTTTTTCGCAATGTTCTTCTCTGGCATGTTGAACTGAAAGTACTGTGACTTGAGCTGAATTTGTTTGTTTTTGAATGCCTCTTCTGATGGTCTTTCTATGTAAGCCATGGCCTCTGTTCATCTGCTTAATTTTCTTGACTAGTTCGAGGTTTTTTATTTATGCATAGGCTAGTGGTCTGATTCATATGGTTGTCATCTTTATTATTCTTCTTTTTCTTGAAAAGGATGCTTAGAATGCGCCAACTTTATCAGTACTGAAGTTGTAGCGATAGAGCCTTGCCAATAGAAATAACATGCCACGTTCTGAGCAAATTGCTTGACCAGTAATGAGTGCACCGATTTTTATGCAAAAAGTGACAAATCACTCTCTCTTTCTCTCCGTTTTGGGCCCCGCCACTCCCCTTCTCCCCCCACCCCCCACAGCGACGGTTGGTTAGACACTGGAAATTTTAATGATCTAAGTTACTATCTGCTTTTCCAAGTTGGAAGTGGTTTCTCTGATAACAGGTGATCCACAAAAAAATAAATAAATGGGGGGAGGGAGGGGGGCGGGGGGAGAGAGAGAGAGAGAGAGAGAGAGAGAGAGAGAAAGAGAGGTTCTTTTGCTAAAAGCCAAACCAGCAAAACCGTGTGGAGGATGGTACAAATTCCTATTTAATGCAGTGCTAACACGTATTATATGCTGCATTTGAAACCAAGATTTCTTTCTTTATCCATCTATGTTTTTCTTGGTAAAATTCAGGTGCTTTCCTTTTATTTGGTTCATATGATATGTTGCATGACACATATCTGGGATGCATGGTTTAATTCTGCAATTTGGACCAAGTATGAACATGAGCATCTATTTTCTGAGACGTGGTATTTCTGATATTGCTCATCTTATGTACAAACTAAATATCTTGCAAAGAGATGTTCTATTTTGTTTCTAATAATCATGTGTGCTTAATTTTTCATCAGGATAAATTAACGTACTTCAGAATTAAGGAGCTTAAAGATGTCCTGACTCAACTGGGTCTAGGAAAGCAAGGGAAAAAACAGGTTAGCAATTTTCTCCCTTTTTGTATTTATATTCAATTGTTTCTTTTTATGCGGAGAGCTGGTATTTAGAATGACAATAGTAAAAATGTTACAGTGGGGAGTGCTTGGAGTGTGGGATTCTCTTTGGATATCCAAGGAATCTGTGATAAGCATCATTATATGGGGAGGAACAGTTTTGCCTGTTTTGTCAAAAACTTTGGTTTATGATGTACTTTGGTAATTGTTTGGCACAGTAATTGTTTACGTTGTATTTTGATACTTCTTATCTTTTAATAATTGTCATATCAGAACACATAATAAGAAAATTATCGATGTTGGCTTGAGGCTCAATGCTTTTTCATGTTGAATTGTTGTATTCTTGAATAGCTAGATATACCAAGTTATAATTTTAATTTATTATCACTGCTTATATGTACAATTAAACCTGTTCTGTTCCCTTATTTACTCTACTATAGATGCTTTTGCATCATATTTGCATAATTTTTAATTTGGTTTTATGTGGTTGAATGCAATGCAGGATCTTGTTGATAGGATTTTGGCATTATTGTCCGATGAACAAGGTACTGATTATTTAGTGATTTTTCTTTTTTTATAATATTCGATCTAATTCTGTTTAATTTTTTTCTCAGTGAAATGGCGTTTGTCTGCAGATTTCAATTATTGATATATTTCTTTTTTGGCTGATTTTGGTCTGTAATTCTTTTTCTTTCTTTTTGCACAATTAGAAGTTCTTTGTTGTTTGTCGAACATCATATTCGATTCTTTTCAATCCTTCTTCTGGTTGTTGCTGCTGCTGCTGCTATTTAATATTTTCTAGTGTGAGGGTAGTTTTGTTCAGATGTGTTTATGTTCATTGATCATATAGTATTAATGTTGGCCTCATTGTGGTCTGTTGTTTTTAATCCCTGTTATCTGTAGGTAATTGATTTGTTATGTTTTTCTTGGTATCCTTTTTGTTCTTGTATCTTTGCTGTTTCAATTAAAGCTATATATGTTTTCTCTGTTAGATGTTATCTTTTATAGAATCATGGAGCATCCCATAAAAAATTGTGTTCTGAACTATCTTCATTCGAACATACATATTGATTTGAGGCACGGATGTAGACATCTACGTTCATGCACATCTGTCCTATTGTTTGCATTTTAACTCATCATCTTTCATGCTTTCCTAGGTGATCGTAGTTAGAGGAAAAAATCACAGAACCGTGACTGATTCATGTATGCCTCTCTTTGTACACCACTGAGGCAAGCCAAGAGAGAAAAAACACCTTTAAATTTTAAATGCAAAAATTCTAGGATTCTCAAACAGGAGGCTCTACATCAATCTGTGTCTCATACACTTTTTTTTAACAACCTCTCTTTCCTTCTCTTCCTTTTGTATTATACAAGTCCTTCACTTGCTAATCACAGTCTACCTACCACCAATAGGCACCGATTGTGATCAATAGTGTAGGGTAAATGTACACCTAACCAAGGTTTTAAATCTCGTGGGATGAAGCTGTCTCAGTTTGCCCATGGAACGTGACGCACCGCCGTTTTGCTTCGTCCTGACACTTCGAACAAGGGATGGTCCTAAGATGTGCCGATCGGGATGCTGGGACAACGGTGGGACGGTCCTGTCCCGACACTCAGGACAATAACCCATCTTGGTGTCCCATGGGACGTTCCACCGGGATTTGAGACCATGCACCTAACTATATGCTGGGTTGCTTTACATCCTGAAGTTCATAGTGCTATCTCTTTTTGCTACCATGGCAAGATGAGAGAGAAAAGGCAATCCTAAATTTCAGAAAAGAAAGTGTGGAAAATGAGATTTTGGTGTTCTATCAAGTTGGCCATAGTTATAGAGGACGAGCTTTGGCGCAATGGTAAGGTTGCTTGTTGTTATAGAGGGTAATCCTTTGCCCATACTCCGAAATGGTGGAAACTTTGTGCATTGGGATGCCTTTTTTATTAGTTTGGTCATAGTTATAAACTATAATAATATTGGTTTGCAGTACATATTCTGAACTCTTGGCTTGTGTTACCTAAATTACCTGAAAATCGTGGGAATCTGTGTCAAGTATGTATACGAATTCAATACGCATTGAACACTTGGATACTTATCAAATTTTCTAGTCGCAGCTTTTAAAAATTGGTAGAGATTTGAATTGTTCCAGAACAAATTTGACCCTCTCTAGTAAAAGCTTTCTAGAGATTGGTTGACACCTATGTTTTCAAATAACTTTGCAAAATGTCATTTCTTGAGATCCTTAAGCTTGAAAGGTTGAATGAGAAACGTGGATATCAGAAGATTTCAACAAATAATATCTTTTAATATTTTTATATAATGTTTAAATATAATTTTTTGGTTAAAATTATTTTTCTATGTATCCCTGTATCTCCTTTCTCTCCCTCTTCCAAGTGAGATACTTGGACATGTATCCAAATCCAGCTGTCCTGTTTGTGTCCATGCAACACTGCTCTTGATGCTGTTCTTACGAACTTGAGGCATTCCCCAGCACCATTCTCCTCCTCCTCCTCACGTTAGATTCTCATCAGGTGTGCTTTTGTCTTCTTTCACAGTTCCCAGATCTCAGGGTTGGGGAAAGAAAAATTCTATTGGAAAAGAAAGGGTGGCAAAAATAATTGATGATACATGCAGGTGACTTATCTTTGACTGTCTACACTGTTTATCAGCTCTCATTATTAAATACATAGTATGATTAACTTGTCATTTACTTTATAAAAATACATTGTCTTTATGTTGTTGCAAATACCAGCTTACAATATGTTTTGTTCCAGAAAAATGCAAGTTCATGGTGCTACAGATTTAGCATCTAAAAGCCACAGTGGCTCAGATTTCATTCATGTGAAGCCTAAAGAGGAAATGGATGTTTCTTATCAGTTGGATATGAGGGTTCGCTGCCTCTGTGGCAGTTCTTCGATTACTGAGTCCATGATTAAGGTAATGTTGCTTATTTATGTTTCAGTATATCCAGATACAGTCTTGAGCAGCATCATTTTTATTATCTGTACACAGCTTGGTGGTTCATGAAAGTTATTTTCACATTATCATATCCGGACCCATATTTGTTTACATTTGCATTGCACGTTGATTATCTTCTGTTTAGTTGTTGATGTCACCCTAATAACTGCAGCATGTAAATTTGATGAATTGGAAATGAAGAAGAAAATATTTATCATCATCATCATCATCACTATTTATTATTATTGTTATTGTTGCTGTTGCTGCTGTCGCTGCTGTTATTGTTATTATTGGGATCTTAGATGTAAATTTGTGAGTTATGTTTTTGAAAAAAGTTGCCCTAGTTTTAGATTTAGCTCTTGATGGTGAGGAATGGCATGGTAGATGCTATAGAGCTGAACTCTTATACTTGGGACGTAAGGTCTCATTGGTTATTGTAAATCTTTTTGAGGGTAAACATGTTTGGTATTATACTTTATATATTTAAGAGGAATGCTAATCCATAATCGAGTTATTTAGGTGTGTTTGCATGTCACCAAGTAGAACATGGTTCTACTTATCTGACCAGATGCATCTGTAATATTGTTTTGCATCTTGTTGACTAATGTATGTTGTTGCAGATCTCATAAAGACCGTCCCACTAGTCCATGGTTTAATTTTTGGGACCAGCCTTTGCTATTACATACAAGAAGTCTAAGATACTTATCTTTGCGTTACTCTTTCATGGGTCATGTTGAAGCCCTTGGCTTATATTTGCTTCTGATTCTTCTGTATATTTGTTATTAGTCATTGGATCAGAAAACAGAGGCTTGTGGAATTAAGAAGAATAAGGACTAATAATGGTTTACTTATAGTGAAGATCCTAGTGAGTATATTGTAAAATTAATCATCTAGAATAAATGCTGATTTGGTATCAGATTGTGTAAAGGCATTAAAACAATCCTGAAACATGATTTATTTGTTAATAACCATGCAAAATGCAGTCTGTAAAGGGTTCTACTTTTCTAAAATAAGCTGGACTTTTGCTTAATGTTGCATGCACCGGAAAGGTTAAGATTTAGACCGTGCCACCATTTAGAACTGGTAAGGTGGTTCAGGATGAGGTAATTTTTGATTTCAGAAGAACTTATCTACTATGTATAAAAAGAGATTGGAAGTTGCAGGTGACAAGTTCTAGTATTGAAAGGAGGATTCTCACTTGTTGTTGGTCTGTTCCAATAATCTGTTTATCTAACAGCTTGCTTGAGACTTATAGACCTTTGGTTCAAATTATCAAGTACTTCTCCATACTCCCATGGATTTTCTAAATCAATTGTTTAATGGGAGATGTTTTATCCTGTCACTTTTCTTATTTGTGCTTTCTAGCACATGTTACTTGCCAGTTCTGTAAGTTTTTGTTTATGGACTTCTGTTTTATAACATTTTGCCGAGTTAATGGCCCATTATTATTGTTATAACAACTATAATGTGACATCTTATAAGGATTGTTTATCTTTTCTCTCTTATAAGTGGCGACCTCTTTAATAATAGAAGATGATACTTGGACTGTATAGATGGATCATTTTCCTGATAACCCATCTTTTCCTTCAACTCTCTTGTTGTTATCTAAGATTTCATTTCCTTTTGTGCCCATTACTTGTTTTCTTGTGCATGGTAATTGTTTTCATCCTTTTGAAGGACATACTTGCTGTTGTTTGTCATTGGCTCGCTAACTGTTTAATATCTCTTTAAGGAATACAAGCTTAATCTTATTCACTTTTCCATGTGATATTAAATCTTTTATGTAGACTGTTCCTGATCGGATTGCAACTTTCAGATATCTCAAGCCTACCATCTCATCAAGAATCATATGTTCTCAACAAACTGAACTCCTTCAATTTCTTATACTTTAAGACATTGAGTTGTAAATAGACCTGATATTGAGCTCCATGGAACAATTTGGCTTACCTTTTGTTGGGGCTTTCAGAAATTTTTGGACTTTCATGATTGTGTACCGAGTGCAATTGGTTGCAGGTGTTCTTGGTCATTGAACAGAATTGGAATTCTCTGTTTAAGAATCATTTTGACTGTAGACATAGAGTAGCAAATGGACATTGCAGCATATATGGCATACAAGCACCAAAAGTGTGCTGCTACAATGGTTTAATTCTACAGCATTTTATGAAATGAACCTGCATGTGCCTGTTTTCCTTTGGGCATATTGCCATCTCTTTTTGTTCCTTTTCTTGTTTTCTGTCAGAAACACATTTTGGGTTGGTTACATTCTTTGATGCCCATCCCTAATTATTAGTATATCTAAATCTATGTACACAATGTTTCATATAGTATTGCTGCAAGTTACTGGTATAATAGTTAGTTCTGATGTTGGAATAATAATTAGTAACTAGTGAAGACATCTAGAAGCACCTCACTATGAGAATGTCTTGAGTCATGGACCTTCAATAGATGGATTCAGCAGATGTTCCAGAGTCTCCTTGTATTAGCTCTAACCTTACAGTAAATTTATTATAGCTGAAATTATTATCCTGTATTCTTGCTGTTTGCAAGCTTCTAGCAGATCTCTTAATGTTACATAGTTCAGTAAACTACTCAAGGAAACTTGTAGTATCGGTCTCGTCATCATGGTTGTTGTTTACTGTGATGGTCTGTTTTTTCATCTTTATCGAGTATCCTTCTTTTTTGTGTTTATTGGCATATCACATATGAGAAGTGGATAGCCTTTACATTAGGAATGGCATGCATACTAAGCTGGGAAACCTCCATATCCACTATAGTGAATAGCTTCTGTTTGATTCATAGTTCTTTTACATTTATTTCCTTAAGTTTGATTCTTCATTTACTCTTTGCTGCTTTATGTCCCTGGGTTATCGCCATTAAATATTCTTTTTTCCTTTTATATATTCCTTTTGGTTTATCTCAGATGCAGATTTTTTAGATGTACCTTAATATTGACTTTTAACAGTCTTTATTTATATATTTTAGCTTCACTTTTGCCTTCTCATCAATGATAGTTTTCATAATTGCAGTGTGAAGATCCCCGATGTCAAGTTTGGCAGCACATTGGTTGTGTTATTATACCTGAGAAACCTATGGAGGGTGTTTCACCTGAACTTCCACCTCACTTCTATTGTGAACTATGTCAAATCAATAGGGCTGACCCGTATGTCTTACTTTCCTCTATTGGGATTTCTTATATTATGAGCATCTGGTTTTTCCCCCTCAGCATTGATCTGATCATGCTCATAAAATCTCATTATTGTTTTAACATGTATGCTTGTCACCTATCTGTCCATGGATGTAACAAATCTAGTCTCTATATAAAGTCACTGAGAACATAATTACCTATATAAATCTAGATATCTGCAGATTATGTCAGTTATCTCTTAGGAAAACTGATGTTCTAAACTTCTAATTGTATATAGCACGTCTATCACTTAAGGTTTGGTTGTAAGGTATATAACTTTCGTATTATCAACCTTTTCTTCCTTTTACCAAGTCAATGTGAGGTTTGGTTGATCACGAACATGTTGGAGCTTGACATTTCTGCCTAGTCTAGGTAAGATGTCTTTTATTGTTATGTTCTTGAGATGGTAATTATGGAGCGAAAGAGATGAGTAAGTCTGAATAAGAAAGTGTGCATGAGAATCCTTGATATTTAATGCAAGGTTGGGAATATTCTTAGCAACTTAATGAAATGCCTTTTCTTTTTTAAGCATATTTGTTTTATTAGAGAGAAATTATGTATCATGTTTGTCTAGTTTTAGTGCTGGCCATCCCAGTGTTTTCTTCTATGGATCTTAAATTAATCATAATTTAAGTTTTCAGCCTATGGCATGGACTAAATTTTCAGAGGAAATTGATGACTGAGTTATTTATTCAACTAAGAAATTGATGAATTTGAGCACTGAAGATAGAAAAGGATGTAGAATCTTTTTAAATTTTAAATGCTGAATGTTTGTGATCAGATATGACAAGTAAGAATATGGACAAAGTTCTCTAATAGGTCTCTGTAGAAGAACACAATTCACTATGATGTATTTTAGATAAGCTTCATTTGTTTTTATGCCTTTTTTCAGTACAGAAGTGGATAATTTGTTGATCAGTGGCATCTTTTTCAACCTGCAGATTCTGGGTGACAATAAGGCATCCCTTACTTCCTGTAAAGTTGATATCTTCAGGCATCACAGCAGAAGCGTGAGTGCTGTATGCAATGTGACTTGCTATATGAGTTCTAGTTTGTTAGTGGTGTACGGGCAACATTTGCCAAAATATCATGTGTTTTTGAGCAATGTCTATTCTCTAGTTTTGTATCTTCTTGGGTGAGAATTCACAATTAGACTGCATTTAAAACCTCCAATTGAAATGGATAAACATTTTTTTTTTGCTTTGACTTGCATGCTAATGCACATGGAGAAAAAGGCAATGAGAAGGCAAGAACAAGAAATAGCATCATTAGAAGTGTTTTTTTTGATAAATTTGCTTGAGTTTCATGAATAAGCTGTAACAAATTCTCAAATAGTCAACTATGGTGTATACATAATGGTCGGGAAAATAATTTGGAATAATGCCTGGCGAACAAAAAGGTCATAAGAACTATTAGATAGTTTGGAGAATATTACGAACTTGCTTATAATATTCTATTTAAACCTTTTGATTCAGTCAAGATGGTATTCATAAAAGTGGAACATCAATGTTTGTGTACTCAGTGGATTACTACTATATGTTATACGTGGATAGATTTGTTCAAGGTTTTAAATCCTGTGGGACAAGAGTGTCTCGATTTCTTCATGGAACGGAACGCCCTGCTGTCCCATCCCGTTCTAGCAGCTTTTCCGGTCATTCATCCCGGTAGATATCTTCCGTCTCTGTCCCCCTCTTCTTTTCTTTATTTCTTTCTTTCTTTATTTTTCTTCTTTCTTTCCTTCCTGTTTTCTTCTTTTCTTCTTTCTTTTCTTCCTTCCTTTTTTGTTTCTTTTTCTTCTCCTTTCCTTTCTTTCCTTCTTCCTTTTTCTTCTTCTTTCTCTTTCCTTTCTTCCTTATTCCCTTCCTTTCTTTTCCTCCCTTCCTTTCTTTCTTTCATTTAACTTCCTGTTTCCTTTCACTTTTTTCTTTTCTTCATCTTTTCTTCCTTTTTTTTCCCTTGTTCTTCTTTTGTCCTCGCGTGGATAGGTTTCGGATTCCTGATCCCATCCTAGTCTCATTTTCTCATAGGAATGGGATGGGACGGCCAGGATGCCCCCCATCTCATCGGGACATAAAACTGTGGATTTGTTATTGTACCCAACTTGAATTCTATGGCCTCATGATTAAACTGTGGTTGAAAATTAAAAATAGATAAATATGTCTTTGTTTTTAAACTTGTGTGCAAGTGTATGTGGAGAAAGGCAATGTGTGTGGATTGTTATTTGTTATACAGTTTTGCTCAATTTGACTGTGAGATTCTGGAAAAAATAATTGTATTTATGCTTAGATTTTTGGATCTCTTCCAACTGATAGTAGATATTGTGTCTATCTTGTACATGCTATCAAGGTGAAGGTCATCAATTTATTTGGTTGTTTTGATTTGTTTGCATGGATTCCAGAACAAACACTGTACAAAATGTGGAAAGAACATTTCAGTTGTCAAGAAGAGATAGAGAAATGTTGCAGAGAAGTGAATATGATCTTCAGGTTGGTTTCTGTAACATTTTTCCCCTCTGGATTACTGCTGTATTTTAGTTGGTTCTTGATGGCAATGCATTAAAGTCATGACAACATTTGATGGCACCAGTTCATTTGAAGAATTCTGTGTTAAAGTTTTCTTAAATAATGATTGAGCTCTAGTAGTTAGAAAATATGGATTGCTTATTTAGTATCCATATGGTCTGTCAATTTCTTTTCTTTTAATTATAAACTAATAGCTAAGGAAAGTACTGTTTGTTTTCTTTTGTCATAACTTCTCATTATCTCATATGTTGGACCATGAACATTTAGCAATAAAATTGCAAATTCAAAACTTCTCATTATACTGATAATTGCATGGATAAGGTTTCCTAATATTTTCATTTTTGAGTTGACAAGTCTTTTCTATGATGATTGTCACCTAGTATTCAAGTAGTTTATCTATTTAAATCCTTGCCAGTCTTAGTCATATATGTTTGATTTTTTTTTTCTAAGTGTGTGAGTGAGAACCATGCTTTTTATCTATATGGCGTAACTTTGATCTTGTACATCATGAGTGAGCATAACTAATGCTTCTTGTTCTTAATTGCCTAAAATGATGTGACAATCCTGAAAAGGCTTAGATATTGATATGCCTAAGATCATTGGAGTAAAGATGGTATGTTCCATGATCCAGGTCATACATTTTGGACTAAAATGGCCCGCAGATCAGATTTCTAGACTGGGATCATTTTGGATCATAAGATCCAAACCTAGATCATGTTATTTGACATTAAAGCTATTACAGCAGCCATGTTTGATGATCCATTTGATTCCTTGGACTTTTAGAATGACCTATTCATCGCTGACAAGATTTCAAAACATAAAATTAGCTGTCTCCATTGGGTTTTCAACTTTCAAGAAGTAAGAGAGATTTCATTGTTTTCAGAAGCTTAAACCTAGAGGCAAGTTTTCATATTTTTGCACTGATTTTTCAAAATCCAATTCCTTTCTTCTTTGTTCTACTTGAAAGGAGAATTAAGTTTTTGTACTTATAAGGGCGAAACAAATTTTGTTGGTTATCTTCAAAATTGAATTATGTTTCTTTGGAAGCAAGAAAATTTAGTCTCAGGATGTTGTATAAAATTTAACTAGCGGATGAGGAAAAAAACATTGTCCTTCAAGAGCCAAAAGGAAGGGAAGGAGGTGTCTTTGTTTATTGAATCCAATACTGATGTTTTGGTTATGATGATGATAACATATTGGTTTTCTTTTCTCTGTTTTGCTGGCAGATTTGTGTGTGTATACATAAATATCTGTATTGGACTAGACTAAAATGAATTATGGAATTGTAGTGTGTTATGTATCTTAGTGATTAATTCAACATGGTGTTACTTTCTTGAACATGCATGGTCCTGTGGTTGTGAGAATGAAGTCCATGTATGATGGTTTCTTACTCGTTATTTATCTAAATTTCAATTTAACCTTGTTTCTTACTTTTCATATTGCTTTACCTTTATTTCTGATGCTTAAAAACAAATTAGAAAAGTTTGTACTATCTTTGGACATCCATGGTCTTATCTGCTCACATTATGATTTATGATGCAATTCAGTTCCCAGTGGGATTATTTAAATCGATTTTGCGTCTGTGACAACAATGGCATTTTTTTCCTGTTTTATATACAGAACCTAAAGGTAACCATAGCATAACTAAAGAATAAAATGTATATTTATTGATTTATATTGGCAACCTGATAAAGATCCTTTATTACGGGAAAGTTGGAGACTTGCAGGTGTCGTTCAAAAAAGATCATAATGGTATTGTAATTGTCTGTTGTTTTGCAGGTTTGGTGTGTACTTCTTAATGATAAAGTTCCATTTAGGATGCAATGGCCGCAGTATGCAGATTTGCAAGTCAATGGTAGGGAAGACATCTATACTTTCACCTGTTGATGTCACATATGTCATTTGGGATGTCATTTCATTGCAATTTTTTTTTTGATAAAATAAGTTATTGTTGACCAAAATCTTCTCTATTTTTTCCTAATTCATATTCATATTCGTGTTTATCATGATTTGCTGTATCAGTTTCAGTAATGCTTGAAGATATTAATGTGCTGAAGATATTTATTATTTTCTCTTTATTTGTCTTCTTTGAATCTGTAAATAGGTATTCAAGTGCGTGTAGTTGGTAGACCAGGCTCACAGACGTTGGGAATCAATGGTCGGGATGATGGCCCGGTGGTGAGTACCTTGCTATCTCAATGCAGTAAGACTTTCTTCATCAATTAATACCATTAGGTGCTTGCAGTCATACCATGGTTTGCTGCACCTTGGTGTACCACCTGGTATGGTGCATTATATTGTACTGTACTAGTAAGGTGCTGAGACTAGGTTCTTCCCTTGTACCAAGTGTTGGTACTGAGATATGTATTGTCCAGCACTCAATATACAGGGTTCGGTACTGAGATTTCAAATTTTGAGTCGTGGCACTTTATAGGTTGTTTCCTATTTCTTACTCATCTTCAATCAGTTTGGCTTAGTTTGGAAAGCATTTCCTCTTTTTCACACTAATCATCCTCTAATTCTAGCAGCTGCATTACAATTCGCTGCACTCTGTTCTGAATGGTTGTTCCATGTTATCTTATTTTTCTACTCAGATCACCATAAGGAGCAGGGAAGGAATTAACAAAATTTGTTTATCAAGGTGTGATTCTCGCATATTCTGTTTTGGAATCAGAATAGCAAAGAGGCAGACAATTCAACAGGTAGTTTGAATTAATTTTTACTTTTCATATTAAAAAAATCTTGAAATGAATGGAACTATTACTTAGAAACTTCCCTGCCACCTATCTCGCAACACATTTCATGAGGTGTTGGTATTATGTTGTGGATCAAGCGGGGAACCATGGAATGCTGATTCAGCCCGTACTGGCCGATTCAGCCCGTACCGGACCGGTTTGGTCAGAGACCAGGAGATCGGTCCGGTTTCGCAGGGAAAATGGGGCCGGAACTGAGCGGTACGGGGCCCGTACCGCCTGAACCAACTGGTTTAAGAGCAAATCGGACGGAACTGGAGCGGTTTCGTTTAGTTCGGGCAGTGCGAACCGGCACTGAGTCTTGTGGCATTGTGGCAGCGCACCGCGCACCCGTGCTGTTGGCTGATTTGGTACCGGTCCGAACCGGTACCGGTATGACATACCTTGCAAGAACATTTGGTTTTAATTTTTATCATATTACAATATGGACTCGTCTGTTGCAACTCAACCTTCGTTCAATCACTGCTGATAGTTCAACCTCCATTTTTCATAATTGCACTTATCTTTCTTTATATAATGATCTGAGGAGGAAAACATGAAAGTACATCCACAAAAAATTAGTATAGATTTACATATATAAAAAGTCTTATGGCTAAATTCTATTTCCACATGTATCACCTCTAGATGGAATTCTAAATCAAGTTTTCAAAAGCCAGTGCGGGGACTGGTGCTGGTAACATGCTAGCATGGTACATGTTGTGCCACATGGTGGCAAGCACATGGCATGGCGCAACAATGTCTAGCACTTCAGTCTGTCCTAAGCAACTGTCAGATGTTTCGTCCATTTAACTTAGTCGCATGCATTGCACTTGCATTTTCTATTCACATGCTTTAGCATTGGATGCTTTGATATAATTCCTTTGTTGAGGGTTGGATGATTTTATTGGGCATTATTTATTAATAATTGTGTTTGGATTTGCATATTTACTGTTACAATATCAGCTATTTGAAGTCAGTTCGATATCTTTAATCACGTGGTCTGTTCATATATATAGATCAAACAGTGTTTTATATTGTTTTTCTGAGGAAAAGCAGATGTTTATTTTGTTGTCTTCAATTTACATCTGCTAGGTGGCTCAGTAATTTTCAGTGCCGATATTGAAAAATCAAAGTTTCCTTTGTGTTGTCCTTTTTGCTTTTCTATGACTTTTGAATGTAGGAATGATGAAGTTACAAGTTTGGAATTAGAAACATCCAAACAAGGTCTTTACAGTTGCACATTCATGTTCCTTTTGCATTAGTACTAGAATTATGATATATTCATGTTTGATTTGCATTGGTATTATATTTATTTGTAGGCAAGCATCATGTTTTTTCCCCAATATACCAAGATCATTGTATCATTTTTTTAAAGATTGCATTCTGAAGTTGTGAGAAATCCCATGTAGTTAGGTAGGATTCATCTCCAAAGTAATTTGGGTCCGTCAGTGTGAAACTTCATGAGCGAAATTTCTTTAGAATTTAAAGGTATCTTCATTGAAAGAGATAAAACATATTTTCTATAATTTCTGGAGTTTCTACATAGTTTCGGTCAGGAAGAGCTCAACATTCCAAATAAGTTAATAACCTGATTAGGAAGATTATTCGGAAGCCTTAATGGAAGAAGAATTCTTGATTTCTGACCTTACAAAAGCTGTTTATAAACAATGGACAAATTACAAAAGAATTAGTGCAATGGTTACCTTTTATAAGTAGTAAATGCCTTTTTATGCTGATAGCCATTTATAGTTGTGTGCTTTATTTATTTTAACGGGAAGGGAGAGTTTAAAACTATTGGAGCTTGGCCTTTGCAAGCTTTCAGAAGTTACCAGGTAATACTGCAGTAATGGATCTTCCTGAAGTTTTGACGTATATTGCTTGCCAGCAGCAGATAAACCTATGTTTTTCCTTTTTTTGTCTTTTTTCTTTTGAAAAGCACCTACCTGTAATTAAATTCTTGGCTTGTTCTGTAATTTGAAATTATGTATGCGTATCAGCTGGAAACCAGGAGTTTCAGTGAGCAGCACTCTCACAGGTAAGAAGAAGGAGGCCCTGTCAATGTTACCAGGAGGTCCAGGACCGAGGAATATCTCCCAAAGAAAATGCATGCTGACATGGGTCAGACATGTTAAACTTGTGTTTTATTTTTTGGACATGCGTCCTTAACAGCAGCAGGTCGCCTAGCTATATTAAGAAGTGTGACTTTGGTGCAATAGAAGTAGGACATAAGAGAATGGAGGAAGTGGAAGAGGGAAATGATGAAGGAAGATAAAAAGGAGGAGAGCTTGTCCAATAGGCTGCAACTGGAGCATCACCAAGGTGATGGAAGGATGAGATGTGGACTGGCAGTAGGGCAGTGAAGAGCTTATCTTCGTCCATCCTCCTTCCTTTTGCTCCATTTGCAAATCATCTGCACCCTTGTTCATTGGGGGTATCGATAAATCCCTAGTTTCTGTTATTTCCACCATTTGGTGTGGCTTATAATTTTCTTATATGTTGTCAATCTCTTGAAGATATTCCACTCCCTTACCTGCAATAGTTAGTTATTGTTGTTATTTTACCAACAGCAGCTGCATGACCAGTATATTAGGAATTTGTCAAAAACCTACTTTTGCATGTTAGGAGTAGTGGATTATCACAGAAGGGAAGTGGCACTGTAAATCCCCTAGGGATAATGAAGGATAAAAATAGCATTATAACTGTGAAGAGTTAATCATGCTCTTAAGATTCTCTAGTTAACGAGTGCTTATTTAGAAACTACACTCATTATTGACTTGCTTTAAAGAACACTAATATTAGTACATAGTACCTGTAGTAGTAGTATAGTGCATGCACGTAATCCTAACGCTCGTCCATGCCACACTTGTATTTATAAATTATCAAAATAATATAACAAATAAAATCCTTATTTTGTGTAAGAGGGGGGGTGGGGGGAGGTAGTCTTTCATGTTCTTCCTGATCTTGCTTTTTCTTTTTGAGCAATACCACAAGTATTTCTTATTCAGAGATTGCAGATGTTTATCATTCCTGTTGAGCAAATATCTGTTTGCAAATCGGCTGCTTCTCATTATTAAAGGAACTGGTTTCAGGTCCTCAACTTGGTCCTGAAGGAAGCAGATGGTGAGCATTTAGAGGATGCTCTTGCACGTGTTCGCCGTTGCATTGGTGGTGGAAATACCACGGAGGATGCAGATAGTGACAGTGATTTAGAAGTGGTTGCTGACTCTGTCACAGTCAATCTTCGTTGTCCTGTAAGTGGCCATGTAAATTTTTATGTAATGTAGATATATCTCTTTACCTATCTTGGAGCAGCATATGTACCGCTGTTGTTTTTGTTTTCGATTTGCTTCATGCTGCTATGGGATCCATTTTACTGGTCCTGAAAATGCTGAGTTCTGAGGATGATGTACTGAAAAAGGGAAAGAATTATATACACAATGCTGCTGATGGGGTTTTCAACCGCTGTGCAGGTTAAACTGCCCGCCAGTGGTTCAATCATAAGTTCTTGTCTTCTACGATCTGTCTATTTCACGTCAGAACATTAATTGCAAAGCATGCAGCAATATGCGTCTCCCAAGATAATTATTTCCTGTCTTTTATCTCCATACAAATGGTCCATCATGATTTCCAACTCTGTTCAGCAAAGGTTAACCTTTTGGAAGGAATATCGATTTAGCCAACATTTGACCAAAGAATGGATCTTTTTTGCCTAGTCATGAGACATGGAAACAGTAATGCATGAGAACTTTCAATAACTCGCATCTTTATGCTCATGCTTCTAGATCATTATAGTCCTGGTACTGTGTATTTTGTTTGATAGAGGTATAAGTTGTATAGGAAAACTTAGATGTGCCCTACATTTAATGGTAGAGAGATGGAGTAAATTCATCCACCAATAAACATCAGGAGTTGAATTTCTGCTTTTTGTTGACCAAGTTCACCTTTAGGAAGCCTAAGCAATTTTCTTTTTTTTGTTGTCTTAACCAATAAACATTAGGAGTTGAATTTCTGCTTTTTGTTGACCAAGTTCACCTTTAGGAAGCCTAAGCAATTTTCTTTTTTTTTGTTGTCTTAACGTATATCAGATGAGCGGGTCTCGAATAAAGATTGCAGGCAGGTTCAAGCCTTGTGTCCACATGGGCTGTTTCGATCTGGACACTTTTGTCGAACTCAGTCAACGCTCTCGGAAGGTCACAATTTTTTCTCAGTAATCTGCCTTTTCCTTTTATTGTTTCTGTTTCTCAGAAATTCTTTTGCTTTCATGCAGTGGCAATGTCCAATATGCCTCAAGAACTACTCTCTTGAAAACATCATTGTTGACCCATATTTCAGTCGCATCACTTCACTGGTAGATTTCCCTTCAATTGTTCTTTATCGAGTTTGTTGATGTACATGTTGAAGTTCAGTTTTCACTGTTTTCTTCTGGTGATACAGTTGCAAAATTGTGGAGAAGATGTGGATGAGATTGATGTGAAGCCTGATGGTTGTTGGCGCGCAAAGATTGAAGGTGAATTTGGGGACCTTGGTCGGTGGCACATGCCTGATGGTACTCTTTGTGCCAAAACAGATACAGAAGTAAAACCTGACTTGGAGAACTTGAGGCGGGTTAAGCAGGATGGCACTTTGGAAGGGCACACAGGTTTGAGATTAGGAATCGAAAGAAATTGCATTGGCATATGGGAAGTTAACAACCTTGAAGACATGAAACCTCCATCTTTTGGAAATCATGTTCTAGGTACGCTTGACAATCACTGCCAGAACATCATACCTATGAGCGGTGGTCCCACTGGAAGTTACAGGGATGGAGAAGATCCAAGTGTCAATCAAGAAGGTGAGGGGAATTTCGATTTATTTCTGAATAATAGTCATGAGCTTGATTCTCGTTCACTCAATTTTGATCCAACATACAATGTTGAGGATAGAATCCCTCCTGCACCATCAAAGGATCCAGATATCATTGTCCTCACTGACTCTGATGAAGATAACCGTAAATTGATCTCTCCTGAAAATGCCTATGAAACTGGTCCATCTGGTGGTGGTGATATACATTTTACTGCCATCCACCCTGGACTTTCAGAAAGATATCCTGAATACCCTGGCCTGGGAACAAGTGGAACTTCATGCCTTGGTCGGTTTAACAATAATGGCAATGATTTTGGAATGCCACTCTGGCCAATGCAGACATGCCTGCAGACCGGGCCAGGCTTCCAGCTATTCGGAACTGATGCTGAATTTCCAGATGGCTTAGTTGGTTCACATAATTCTCTTGGCTGTGCAACAATCAATGGCTATGGTTTGGCATCTGATGGTGGTCTGGGGGATGGTTCTTGTGTCCAAGATCTTTCAAACTTCCGTTCTACTACTGATATGAATGGAAGCTTGGTTGATAATCTGCCATCATTCAGTAGCAACAATACTTCTCTGCAAAATTTTTTTCCTAGCCGACCAGCTGATGTTACTATGCAACCTGATTTACGTGATACTGAAATGCCAAATGGGGTTCATTCTGATGCTTGGATATCCCTTACACTTGCTGCTGGTGGAGGTCTTGGCGCGTATACTGCAAATGGGCTGAGTCCAGGCCAACATTTAGCACCAAAGGGAAGTAGGATAGAGCCGTTAGAAGATGCTGGTTTGTACCTTTTCTTTATGTAGTATTTCATTTGCTATTTATGTTTCTTAACATATACATTAAGGACACTGTCTATGACTTTGCTAGTTCAACTTTGAACAGTTCCCGCATGTTTAAATTGCTGAACCTGCATGTTGTTAGCTAGAGGTGCTTCAGTGCTAAATTGTCTGACCATTACCTCCAAGTAGCTCAACATGAAGAAATCTCCTTTCAGTGCAATATCTTAAAATTGTTAATACGTTATCTTATCAAAATACATAATATAATAGTATGATTAGTCAACAATACTTGTTGAAAGCCTTGTATCTGATGCCATACTACATTAAAAAAAAAATAGTAAAATGTGCTACAATTTTCTGGACATTTTTTAGACACTTAACACAGATGTTAAGAATATCATAATTTGCACTATGAAAGGCCACGCCTAGTGCTGATGCTTCTACCTGGCATTAGTGGGAATTGCCTTTTTCTTTTTGCTTTCTTTTTTTTTTGGCCCTTGGAAGGAAAGGGAGGGAGACCACCTGCTTAAAATTGCATGCGTCCAAATTTTTGGAGGTGCACCACCCAAGACCTGAACCTAAAACCCCTTTCTTAGGAGATGCGACCACTGCAGCAATGTCTATTTCATGTAGGAACTGCCTTTTTCATGTGTGTACGTATTCAGTGTTCCAACGCTATTGAAATCCTAAAGTGTTAATGTAACACTTGCATCTCTTATACACTGCTACTATACAAGGATATACTATATGGGCCGGTTCAGCATACCATCCGATACAGCATATGTATTATTTGTGCATATGCTAATGCTTTCTGATTTCGTGGTCTCTATTGCTTTATGATTTATTAATCCCTAGCCTTCTGCCTCCGTCTTGCTCATGGCTTCAATGAGTTTTGACTGAAAAAACTTGTTCATGGTTGGTTTTATCAGTCTTGTGCTTTTGTGATGCATCTCAATATTTGTTTATGTTTAATTTGTGGATGCAGCTTCATTGCTTTTGAGCATGAATGATGACAGACCCAACAAAGCAAATTCAATTACCCAAAGGTCTGATAATTCAATCTCGCATCCCCGGCAACCACGGTCTGTTAGGCCTCGTCTGTATCTGTCAATAGATACTGATTCTGATTAGTCATGGGAACTAATGGGATGATACTTTGTAACTGCACTAAGAGGTCGCTTGCCACCTCTGCATGCTGCTTGCTATGCTTTTGGTGACCATTTATTCTATTAGGGAAGAGGCCTCCTGCCTTGCTGAAAGGAAGAAGAATTGTGGCAACTGATCACCACTGCAAGTGGCATATTTAGGTGTTCAAATTGCATGCCTGATGAAAGGCTTGAATCTGTGATAGGTTGTTGCATGTTATCAATGCCCTGTGCAGACAGATCCTCTAAATCCTCCATATTGGCCACCTCCGCAAGAAAATTTTTTTATTTGAATTGCAGGCTGAATGCGTTCACGGCGAGTTGTACAGTACAGTGATAGGAGATGAGAAATGGAGGCCTTCCCAAGGTGTAAGCCAAATTACTGGGAAGGCTTGTGTATCGTAATTGTATCGGGGTTCAATTACTGTAAATTCAAGTGCTTATTGAATTTTGATCACAATTGGAGAAAATGCTGCATTAGCTCCATAGCTGGGATTTCAAGAATGTTGTTGCCGAAAGCTTAATTATTTTAAATTAGATACATCCCTAGCATCATTGGTGGTTTTTCATATGCATATGTTGATTAAATTGCTCCTGTGTTTTTGCTACAATGGAAAAATTTTATTGCTGACACATTTGTATGCTCGCTGATTGTATTCTAAATGTGAATGAGCAAAGCAAGTTTTCACATTTTTCTTGATTTTTATTTGCTTTCATTGTGAATTACATGCCTTCAGCCAGTGGCAGGCAGTATGTGTCAGCATAGTAATTGTATCTAATTACTGAAGTATTTTTTCTCCATGATTGTAGAATTTTATCTGTTTGTCAGGCAAAGCTATCTGGATGTTGGAATGCCATCTGGACAAAGCGGACTTCGCACTGGGACAGCCCTGGAGTTCGGTTTCTCGGTTCTGAGACAGTTTATGTGGTTGGAGTCGCACGACCTCAGAGACGAAATTCAACTCCAAGTCTTTATTTGCAAGGCTCAAATTCAAAATTACGTGTCTAACATTAACGGTAAGCTTTCTATGTTTGAGTTTATTAGTGGTGTGATTCATATGCTCCTTATGGAACTATGGAACATGTTGATAATAATTCTCTATGTTTTCCCTCTCGATCAACGAAATCACCAGGATCTGTTTCTGGCCTGTATGAGTCAGATTCATCGTGTGTGTGATCGGTGGAGCACGTACGTGTTTGCTTAAGAGTTTAGACTATCTTAAATTTGTCTTTTGATTTCATTAAGTATAATATCTCAGAAACAGTCGGACAATAAGTAGCCGGAAACATCGTAAGGTATTGCGCTCTCTCTTTTTTCCACAAAAAAGTAGTTAGCAGCAGATTTTTTGAAAGAGGGGCATAAATTGACAACATATTTTAGTCTCCATTTGTGAAAAGAAAAATAGAAATGAGACCGTCGATTTCCTCTCGCAAGTATGGTAGGATTCGTATATGCCCGATCTTGCGCGACCTAGAGGGCGATACCATATTCAACAAAATGTCCGATGTGTGAATTAAAATTCAGGAAAAAGAAGAGGAAAAATGCCAAATTTGTAGTTTATCAAAGAAGCCAGCAGCTAAAATGCCCTTTCTCTTTAAGCAAATGACGTTTGGGCACTTCATTTGCAATCTTATGCCAAAACGATCAATTGGTTCATCATGGACCGAACTGGAATGTAAGATAAAAGCCAAGCTCGAGGAAGCTCGGGTTAGCCTAAACTCAGCCTCTATTCTGCCCGGTCAATGTTGACCAACCTAATCCTCACAAATTACACCGAATTGCGTCACGTCCCATGGCGGGTGAGTTCCCTTTTTTCTTTGTTTTGTTTTTTGGTACGTGGCAGGAGAGTACATTGGTGCCGGTCGTATCACTCCTTGTTCCCTTCCCAGTTCCCAAGCCATGCTGTGAGTCCCATGCGCGATTATGGCGTCCAAAGGGAGAAAGTATACCAAAAAGGGGCAAACAAAAAAATAAAGGAAAAATAGGGAGAGAAGTGAGGTAACTCTTGAGAAAGAAAAATGGAGACATATCCCTCTTAAAGACTGGGGATACATAAAGAAAATATGGGGAAAATCGAAGACTGGGGTTGGAGCCACAACTCCCATAATCCATCTTATATATAATGATATTATAGTCAGAATATATTCTTTTATCTGCGAATTACATTAGTGTTTTATAGTTCTATGAATGATGATCAATGAAAAATAAATAAAATATATGATGCTGTATTATTATATTATATTATTTGTATTTTGAGCTTAATCAAGCCAATCTTGGAGGAATCACCGGATCAACTTACTAATTGAGCAAGCTAAATACGAGCTACTTATGATCAATTTATTTGTACGGCCATGACATATTGGTGGTTTGATAAAATCATAAAATAACAAAACTTGCTTATATTAGTTGAATTATAAAATCCAATATCTTGTATTACCAAGTAAAGTAGTAAAAAAATGTAACAATCATTTTAAGCTTTGATTTTGATTTATTAACTAAAAACTTTGTTCGAGATAATAAATAAAATAAAAAATCTTGCCTAGGTATTAGTGGATTTTCATGATACACTTATTCATGAAAATCATGATCATAACATCAACTTTCTATAAATATTATCGAGTACATAAAATTGACCTATATTTTTCACTTTTGTTCTTCTTTTATACATCACATGAACGACGACAACTTTGAATGCTTTTTTTATAAGATCACCACCGGCCTTTTTTTAACTCTTTCGCTTTTCTTTTTGTAACGTCGATCGAAAAACGACACCAAACCTACTTTTTCAGATGCTCACCATCGGCCCTCTGTTTACAAACACGACACCTGCATCATTAAATTGGTACCGACTAATCATATATCAGCAATGATAAAAAAAAATAAACTTATAGTTTACATATCAGGATCCTCTGCAATTTAGAGTCGAACCGCAAGGAACCGACCTTCCAAATCCTAATCCTTCGTGTATTGCATGATGCTACTGTGATTGAATAAATCCAGCATGGTATCATAAAGTGCAGAGTTATATACATAACTTACAAGCCTTGCTTAGTGGCAGCTACTGTGTAATTATACAACAGCTTTAAATAGAAGCATGGATTTCTATTTTTTAACCATGAAATGAAGAAGATGCAATATCTAATGCATGTAACATGTCACCTACCTAGTCCTTGCCACCTCAAAACAAGTGCGAAGTGTAGTTAACAAAAATGGCAGAGCACGAAACAGTGGTGCGACGGAGGCTGCATCTAAGAAGTCTTATCCGGTTTTGAGTCCTTGCGTCGCTTGTTCAAGCCTTACGTGGACGTCGGATCGGATACTCCGCATAGAAGTTTCTGTACGTGCGCGTCCCCACCGCTTAACAAAGTTTGTCCGGAGTCCTATTTCCGGGCCACGTCAAGAGGATTCCAGCTCTCCGCGCTTTGGCACTTTCCACGCCCTTCCTTTTTATTTCCCCCGCCATTGCGACTGGGATCCCCGCCCTTCTCGCTCCGACTCCCACCCATGGCGAACCAAGAGGAAGCCAACCCCCTCCTCCAGCCCCGCTCCGACGCCGTCCCCAAGCCCGAAGAGAGTTCCCCACCGAAGCCCCCGCCGGCCACCGCCGCCAGGAGGCCCCCGCGTTGGGCGGCGAATGAGCCCCCCGTTGGGCGCGGGAGCGTCGTCGGCGAGCCGGTGGCGCGCAACCAGTGGAGCTCCGGCCTTTTCTCCTGCCTCGGCCGCAGCGATGAGTTCTGGAGCAGCGATTTGGATGTTTGTGCGTTACCTAGCCCGTCCCCCCTACCCTTTTCCTACGTTCTCCCCGACGGTTTCTGATTTTCGCTTTGGATCGCGTAGATCTAGGGTTTTCTAATTGATTTATAGAGGATTTGTAGGTGGGTAAAATGAAAAGAAGAAACTTTTTAACCGGAATCTCGTGATCGCCGATTATTTTTATTTTTTCATTCGGAAAAAAGGTTCAATTTAGCTTGAAGCGAGAACCGGTACGGTCTACAATTTAGATCCTTACACAGTTAGATCTTAAATAAGAAATGTGGCATTCAAGGAATGCGAGAGTCACATCTAAAGCAGAGAATGCGTAATCATATTCTCTGAATCAGATGGGAGATCATCCTCCATTATATTCTTCGTCCAAGATGCATTGTTATAAGAAAGCTTCAAAGACCCGGTCGATGTCACCGATTCTGTATGCAAACGGCAATCGGTTTCACGACTGTTGTTTTCTTTTTCCTATCTTGAACTGACTGCCATGGCAATGTTCAGGTCTTGTTGGGAGCGTTGCTCCGTGCGTGCTTTATGGAGGCAATGTCGAGCGGCTTGGATCTGGTCGTGGGTGGTTCGCGAATAGCTGCTTCCCTTACTCCACTCTCTTTATGCTTGGGAATTCTCTTTTCGGCTGGAACTGCCTGGCGCCATGGTTCTCTTATCATATCCGTACAGCCATTCGCCGCAAGTTCCATCTTGGAGTAAGTATTTCCGCATTTGAAAGAATATATACTCCATTGCATTTGGGCTGCACTTCATTCTACTTGCTCCTTATGCACCACAGCTGCGTGTAAATGTTTGTTCTTACAAGGATCTGCTTCATTCTTTCGTAGTCATCCTTTTCCAAGCAACATTTCTTTTATCCACATCTGCGAGTTTATCCACTAGAAGGAATTCTAAGAAAATTTTTCTGTATCCTATTTCCTAGACATGCATGGATGCAGGTTATAAAAAAAAAGAAAGAAAAAGAAATATTGTCCAGGATATATCAAGTATTTAAGAGGTTCAGAAACGTAACCTTGTAGGTTTTCCGACATACTCGGATCTTTATGTTTGTATTCATAGATTCGTTGATGCCGACATGTTTGTCGTATAATGAATTAGTACAATCTTGTGTGCTCCTATGCTAGGATATGTCCTTGGATGAATAGTTACACCGACGAGATCAGAGATTACATTATTGACATTTGACTTCAGTGTCCTTAGATTTGACTCTCTATTCTCCTGTGGTTTTTGGCTTTGGAGTCTTCTTGACTTTTTGATGGTGAAAGGCTGAAGTCCTGTCATTTAACCCGCTTCTTGTTTTGGTCGTGAAAACAGGGTGGCTTTGAGTCATTTGCCAAAACATGTGGGTGCTGCCATGGTATCTTAGAGGATGAAGAGAAGCTCGAGCAGATGGAGACAGCCTGCGACTTCGCGACACATTACTTCTGCCACCCATGCTCCCTCTGTCAGGAAGGTCGAGAGCTGCGCCGCAGGCTGCCTCACCCTGGGTTCATTGGGAAACCTATCTGGGTTACGATGGCTCCCGGGGAGCAGACCATGGCTCGACGCGGCGCCTGAAGCTCTCGTATGATCTCATCTGCTGGGTGTCGCATGAGCTTCGTCGATGAACCGAGTTGCAGGCATTATAAACTAGGTTACTTGGTACTTTAAATTCTCTAGTGTGCTTGTGAGTCTTGGTGTCCGCTCAGACTGATGCTTGCAGAGCTAGTAATGGGTCTGGTCAGATGCTTGTTATGTTAATGCTTTATGGTATTGGGTTGCTGCTGTCTGAATTATTGCGTATCTGTAACTGTAGCAACATTGGCAACTATTGCAGCATATATATTCTGTGTTCTCAAAAGCGTTGCTTTGGTTGATGTCTTTAGTTCTGTCTGCTCTGTTCATCAAGTTGTTCTGAGCGAGGCTTGAACAGGTAAGGAAGCCGGTGGAGGGTGCCGCCCGTTGCTTTCAGATATTCGGGCTATGATCAGTGGCGATGTGGTCTTTTAGGCTAATCACGTATTCAGAGAGGCTAATGGAATCATGGACTGAGTGGCTTCTTATGTGGCTCGTCACTTTGAAGATACTTTGTGGACTGAGAAAAGAAAGTTTTTGTTCTAAACACGTAAATATATCCACTGATGAGATCTGGAGAAGGATACAAGTGAAAACTGTTGGGTTATGGTTGGCTAGCCTGGGGACTTTACTAGAAGCTAAGTATGGGCTATCTTCTAGTGGGAAGGCTGGCTAGGGGTTAGTATGAGATAATTTCTAGTACCGCACACAAGCAAATTGGGAAAAATTGAAGAAAATCAATTGTTCCTCTTCCGCACTTGCTAAGAGGTGTGACGGTGATTGTCACACCCTCTCCCATAGCGCGCGCAGAGGCGTACGCAGGCTCGGCCCATGCGCAGGGCCGAGCACGGACGGCGTGCGGAGAGGCGCACGCGGATGGCTCAGATGCGCAGGAGACGCGCGGCAGTCGTCCCACATCACCATGAATGATGCGACAAAACCAATTAAAAAAATTGAAACAGCCATGCATACACACAAAAAGGAAAACAAAATAGTAAAGTCACATATTTTGGCAAGTAAAGTTTGAGAAAGATTAGGCATGGACAATCTAACCATATGATCACTCCCATATTGTATAGAGCTTGTATAAACAAAAAAAGAAGAAAAAGAAAATATAATTTCACATACATGCATCATTAAAGTAAACACAACGTAGTCCATTCGAAAAAAATACTTATAACTTTTGAAATGATGAGGAAATTTGACACCAAAGCTAACTTCAAACTATCATGGCCAAGCAAGCAAGCTGTCCATACAATAGGATTAAGTTTTAGTTAAATCTTATTACAAAAGAGGCATCGAGTGATGAGAAAAGAATAAATATTGGTCGAACATGATTTTTGAGCCCATTCTCCTTCTAATTGGGAACAACATCATGAATAACACTCACATTCATGTTTCGTTGAAGAGAGTTGGACTCTAGAATAGGAATAAGTAATTTCCAATCTAGCCATTCGGTTGGGGGAAGAGGAAAAAGGGTTCCATTTCTATTCTGATTCTAGAGGTGATAGAAATGTTTTAAATCTTCCAAAACCTAATTCCTACTCTTCTCTGGTATTTAAATCCTATTTTGATTCCGATTTTCAGTTATGAACTAAGAGTTTTGAAGGATGTGGCCATTCCGGTTTGGATTCCAATTTCTTTTCGGGTCAGGAAACAACCCTTATTTCCAATGGCTTAGGAAGTAATAAATGAACAAATTGATCCAACCCACATCCAACTGCAGGAACGGTTAGATTCAAGTGGATTACAGATGGACGGCGAAGATGTATATGAACCCCCATCGTTCAACTCTATATAATCCTCACACCGCGCCCTTTCCGCAGAAGCCCTAGATTACGAGAAAGGGAGGGGCGAAGGTCGCGAGGAATCGGGTGGCTATGGTGAGAGATCGAAACCCCAGCCGTTGGCCTTCTTTGCAGCTTTCTTTCTTAACCTGAGATCTAATCCTCCTGGATTTTCTCCGCAGACTTTCAAGCGCAGGAATGGCGGCCGCAACAAGCACGGCCGCGGCCACGTCAACTTCATCCGCTGCTCCAACTGCGGCAAGTGCTGCCCCAAGGTACCCCGATTTGATCTCTCCTCGCTATTTTGATTATCCGGTCGAGAAATGTCTTGCTGAATCCTTTAGTGTCTGTCGATCTTCGTTGTTCAAGAAGAATCTTGCTGATCGAATTGATATAAACGCCGGATCCTTGTCTTTTTATGATTTGGATTCTGTCATCCTGCTGATTCGATAGTGGAACCCTTGGCTTCTTCCTTTTGGAGCTTTTTTTTTTTCCAATTTTGAGCTTGCATGCTTCAATTTTTTTCAAGAATCGTATTAATCTTTAGAGAACAACTGGAATTAACATTAAAAAATGTTTGGCTTCCTTGGTTTATTCCAAAAGGACAAGGCTATCAAGAGGTTCCTTGTGAGGAACATTGTCGAGCAGGCTGCTGTGAGGGATGTCCAGGAGGCTTGTGTCTATGATGGTAGGTTTAATCTTATTCGTTCTTTCTTCCCTTAGATGAGCTCGTTTTTTTATTTTATTTTATTTTTTCTTTGACCAAAGTATCAATGATTGTATCCTCCAGGGTACACTCTCCCGAAGCTGTATGCAAAGATGCAGTACTGTGTCTCCTGTGCGATTCACTCGCATGTGGTTAGGGTCAGGTCCCGCGAGGCCAGGAGGAACCGTGAACCACCACAGCGATTCAGACGGCGGGTATTACTCTCAGGAATTTAATAACCTTATTTCCTAGTGCCTTAGATTACATGCTCTTCCAGGCTTCTTGATCCTTATATTTGATGCTTTATTTGGTATTCTTGCAACTACGGCCTTTTGTCTGTTTCTCTTAATTAAGGTTATTTTCTGATCATGAGAGATGAATTGTACGTGATGACAATTTTTAGTTAAATCAAATTTTATTAGTTCGTGGGATCAATTTGAAGTTAGCTTGCAATACATTATTTATTGTTTTATTTTCTGTTAAAGAAGAAATCAAAGCCATTAGTCAGTTGCTACTCCCTTGCCTCCCGTCCTTCTGCCTTTTAAGGAAGAGCCATGAAAGAGTTTTTAGCTAAATTCTATCTACATGTATTGCTTGTTGCATGGACTATCAGTACATCTACTCCGTAGTATTAGTGGCAATTAGCTTAGAGGGTCTAAACTTACCACAAATTTACATGGTTGTCTCAAAAAGCTGAACCTAGAATTAGTGGAACATTGAAAAGGAGGAATTGCTTCTTTAGGAGATGGTAAGCACATTAAGCTAAGGCAGTGGTGAACATGTTTTAGCCATATTCTTTTATTATGTCATGCACTGGACAAATTGTAAATAGTGTCCTTGTCATTCTAGATCAATGAATTCGGCGATTTTGGTCCTTGGACCCTTTTTCCCAGTTGCATTTTCACTGATAAAACTTGTTCCACTTACATTATGATATGATCAGAAAGCTGTTGCCACCATTTTGTACGTTGATGTAAACACCAAACAATTTTGCCATTTGGCAACTTCTTACTGTTTCTTGGTCATGATTTTCGTAATACTGCAAAGTTTCTATCTAATGATAGTGCATATGGTCATGTGGTTGCCTCTTGGAGGCTGACATCTGAGAAAATGGGTTGTGCTCAGAGAGTGAAATTACTATGCTTTAGTTTTTATATTTCTAATTTAGATTTTTGTAAAAAGGGTGATTGAATATAGTCCCAAACCACCTTCAAAGTTGACCTTTACCCTTGCTCTAGCCTGTCCAACCTTTTGAGGCTTAATCTTCCCTAGTTGCGTCCCACAAGGAATTTTGGCTTTAACCATCAAAACTGAACAAATGATCAAATATTGATGCTACTTATGCCAATATCTCCGATTGAGTTCCACCTGAATGCCTCTTCTCCTCCTTGATTGTAGTACTGTTTACTTCTAGCCATAGTTAAGAAGGCTGTTTCATTCTTCTTTTTCTTTTTTTCCCTTTTTTTTTTGGGGGGGGGGGGGGGGAAGGTGGTTGGATTGAGTAAGATCTTGGATGTTTGGGGAAGATGGTTGTTGTTTGGTGGTTTAGAGTCAATACTGCGTACAGCAGGAGATGGTCCTCTTGAATTTGTCATGCAAGTGAGTGCTCAATTTGAGTGATAATCTATACTTGCTTGTGCAGCCTTGCTAACTAGTGGGCAACCTGACATTTTTTATCAATTAATGGAATGAGGTGGTGGGTTATTATAATTCCATTCATTGTCATTAGTTCTGGGCTTGGTTAAGAACAAATCAGCAACAAATTCTGAAGCAAGTGTGCAGAATGTGAGCCTTTGGGTTTAGCAAAAGGTAGGCATCTCGAGTGAAATCACCTTCAGTCTTTCACTAAGTGTTCCTGCCTTCTGAGCTAGCATACTTATACTGAGGCTGGTGAAAGCTGATACGTACTCAAAGCTATTTAAAGAACTGGTGACTTGAAAAACAGTTTTAATAGCATTTCAGGCAAGCCTAAATGAAATAGACTTCACTTTCAAGCATCTTTTAAGCTGTAGGATTTTTAAGATGGTGTGCCCTGGTTCTGATCTCATTTGAGTTGGTTGAAGCAGAAGTTATGTGCCAGTAAGGCAAAATTGACATTTTCCTAGTACATAATTGGTAAAGGAGATGTACAGCATAAGAATGAGATAGAAGAGGCAGAAAGTGTTCAAAGAAGCATATGTAAGTGATTTTTTATGTTAGGAATAAGTTTTGAGTTCACTTGTTTCAAGGAAATTGGATTGACTTGTCTGGATTCTGGAACCAGGTCTTTTGTTCGGAACATGAAATCATTCTTGCTACCTAGAAGAAAGCAAGATCATTTTTAATTGGAACATCTTTTCTTAGAAAATCTCTAATCTTTACCTATTTCAAATTCAATGGATCTATGTTATGGATGCTATGTGATTTTGAAATGAAGACAGCTACTTGATATGGAAATTGCATTGGAGAAAAACCAAGAGGTGCTTAGTGCAGGTTTTGCTAAAGAGATGGAACAGACCAACATATAAGCAGTCATGCTTTGCTGCTTTTAGGGCTGTTGCTTCAACCTGCAAGCTCGGTATGACCCAAGATGACTTCGACCTAGAACGGACCTTGACCCATCAATCAACAGGTTGGTTATGGGTTCAAATATAGACCTATTGAAAATTTTGTGTTGGGTTTGGGTTTGATGTTTTTCGACCCGCTCAAACACGACCCTACCCTATTCCAACTAGTTACCTTGTTTGCTTATATAAACTAGGGGATTAGAGCATGTGCCATGCATGTGCCAATTGGTAAGCAATTGAAGTGAGAAATAAATGATATAGATTTAATAGGATTTCAAATTTGGTAGAGTAAGATTATCATAAATCTTCATATGCTATTGATTTGATGGAGTATAACATATTTGGTTGTTTCTTGAGCTCTGGGAATATGGTTTAAATATATAATGATTCTTTTGACAATGATGACCAACAGCTATAGCTTGAAAGGAAATATCATTGACTGCTCTTTAACATGTATTTTGTTCCTTATTACCTGAGCAAGAGTAATGATGCAATTATTCAGGATAAAGCAACAATGTTTTTTTTATAAGTAGAAGACTATGTTTGGCTTTTCTGCTGATCGGGAATAAAACTATCTGATCTAGATCTTAGAACAATAAAAATTTTTGTAACTTATAATATTGCTCATTAGTCCACACAAAAATCAAAGTTCTGGAATAGTAAGAACCGAAATAATAACATGTTAGAACATGTTTGGTTGTTTGTATTTATCTTTAAATTAAGTGTATTTTTTTTGTCAATTATTTTTATATGATTAAATTTATCAATTACTTGTTGGTTATGATTTATATTTTGGACTATGTAATTGTATGTTTCATTGATAAACTTCTCAAAGTATGGGTTCTTTTAGCTTGATTATTTATTCAAGATGTAAAGTTTGGTATCTAATAGGAACTAAGACTTAATGTACCCGTACCCAGCTAGGGACCTGATGGATTTTATAATATTCTTATTACCTGCACCTGAACCTGACTGCATACTCCAAAAGGCAATGGTCTGGGTTTAGTAACTAAAATCTGGTTGCGACCCGACCCGATAGCACCCTTAGCTTCTCAGTCAAAAGACCAAGTAACTATTATGTAGCTACGATTTCTTGCCTGTGTGTTTACTTGTTGGTTACGCTTGTTGTGGTCGTTATCATTTAACTAAACATTGGTGTTGTTGGAGAGATTTTAGAGGAGATGACTAGGGGAAAGGTAGTTTTTAAATTTGTTTTTATTTTTTCAGTTGTGATGGTTATGTTTTTGTTAGGTTTAGATATGGTGCGCCTATTTCAGATGGGAGCATTTGGTTTGGAGAGCCATAGTTGGGTTGGTATGAATTGTGTACAGATCAAGATTCGAGCAATAACCAATTAGCTGCGATCTGATCCTAATTTTGTTTAATTAAAAAAAAAAGAAGAAGAGTTGCAAGCACCATACCACAATGATTTTCGATTTGAGTACCAATAGTTAAGCCTGTCTGGCCAGGTGCAATGACTATGATTGATATGGTTATAATGCTTGGTGATCACACATTACTGCTTTTTGTGACCAACATTACCAGATGCTAGTCTGTCTTCGTATCTGAAATGTTGTATTATTGTGCATAGTAGCTCCGCCAACTGGTCAAATCATGAAACAACAGTTAATGCCTAACATTTGCAGCCTCCTGCTATGATTGATACAGTAACGAATTATTAAACTGCTTTCTGTCCTGCATTTCGTACAGGATGACATGGCAAGGCCTGGGCAAGGATCTCGCCCAGTTGGAGCTGGAAATCCTGGTCGCCCGTGAAGTCGTCTTATCCTTTACAGCTCAAAGAGTGTGGTATTTTGATGGGGATTTTAAGCATTGAATATAATTCTCTAGACTTAGAAGACCTAGTTAGGGAGGTCAAGTATTATCACCATTTCGAGTTTGTTAAAGTTTTGTGGACTTTCGGTTAATCCATTTGTTGCTTAACCGATCATATTACTTTGAAGAGTATTTGAACCATTTTCTGTAGTTTTTTTCTTCAACAGAGATTCGGCGCTGATATGATAATGTTCAAAGCAGTGTGATTACTGGAACACAAACCTCAAATGAAAGTTAAAAGTTGTGCAATTTGTCTGTTTGATCATTTCGCTGGTAGGTAGTACTATATGAATTACAGGCCCGCCTGTGTCCTACGTTTATGCTCTGTTACATCTCCTGTCAGATTTCTTTGTGGGTTGGTCGGGCAACTAATTACTTCGACTGTCATGACCTCGACGATTGCTTAATTTCATCAAGCTTGTACCTTACTTGGAGGTTTCTGACCACGAGGCTGTGTTTGGAATATTGACTCGATAACTGGTAACTGGTGACCATTTGAGATTCACATGATCAAAGACAAAATATTCAATAGCTTGCTGAAATAACAACCACAGGATCAATTAGCTTCTCTAATGGCGAAAAGGTTGTTGGTATATTAATTAGTAATCCTCTAATGGCGAAATTCAGTGAAATGGAAAATATATCTGAAATATTTGTGACGCGGTCATATATTATGGTGGTCTTTTAGGAATGTGGTTCTACACAAGTAACGGCCGAAAGTGGGAATGTAGATTTGTAAACCCTAGAGTGCTTGTGCGTTATCCTGTAACCCTGTTATACGACCCCTGGGCCTCGACTGCTAGGTAGTTCCGAAGACCATGCGAAAACCATGAACAAAATCCATTGTCTCTTGGTAGTCGAGACCTAATTTTATCTTGATTTGAAACATCACTGCCATGAATCATCCCCACACGCCAAGGTGCTGCTGTTGATTCAATGGCTAGCCTCGTCCTGCCGCGATGTGACGGATCGTGGTTGCTTGAACCTTGTGGAATGGTGAAGGCAGATTTGTCTTTTCATTTTTTCGTGGACCAACCCATGCAGGCAGGACCACTCCGGCTTGCATGGAAATAGCCGCTGTGATCACGGTCGCCTAAGGTTGAAGCCACGTAAAGTTCAGCATTTCATTGGCTATGCAGGAGATAAACCGGTGAAGGCTAATGCCCCTGCTCGCCATTATTGAGTTTTATATTGAATGACAAATCGAAACAGTTGGACCAGCCCTATTTCCAGGCAAAACAGTGACGATATGTACAGTTTTAGCAAAGTGGTGGAGGCTCACCTGGAGTCCTTCGTCCGCCACCACCACCGCCACCCACCCAGCCGGCCGGAGAGCAAGATCTTTACTCTTATCGCCGCAGTGTCAAACAAATTAGTCATCATCATAAACAAATCTAAAATCCTCTGAAGACTTGGCTCTTATGACATTGGACACTGACGTTAGTTTACTCCTTTTGAGGCGTACGGACACGGTAGCTTCTTCTCCACGTAGATACATGATTAGATATATGATTGTCTCTTCCATTTCGCTCGCAGAAAGTGGTGCGATTGGAGATTCTCTCCATCTCGGATTCCCACAAAAATAATAGATCTCGAGGAAAAGCATTAAATTATCCTCGTTTCCTCATAGAGAGGATAGATAGATAAGAGAAGACAGCGTACTCGGAAGTGGTTCGTTACTAGTCTCTAGACGCAACTTTGTACATCCATTACCCCTCGCTAAACAAACAGAAGGCAGCACTTAACAACAAAAAAATTAATTGGAAACGAGAAGAAATTTTTGGATTTTCGGATCCCGCGTGGGTCTGAGCTGCTTCAGCGGTGGAGGAGAGGTGGTGGGGGCCGGTCGTCGTGTACGAGGGCCGACCTGTCGTTGCCGCTGTTGGCCCAGAAACAGTAAGACGCTTCCGGGACCACCGCCCCCCTCGCCGGCTCCGACTTGCACCGCGTCAGCACCAGGGGCCGCGATACCTCCTCTACCCCCTCCCCTCCATCTCTCGAGCTCCCATTGCTCGAGTTCTTCCCTTCTTTCTCCTCCTCATCTTCTCTCGCTTCCGTCTTCTTCTCTGCCGGAGAAGGCTTCGATTCCGATGGCGGAAGCGGAGAGACCGTGAACCGGTTGGCGGCGAGGGACGACGCACGGTTGTGCGGAGCCGATCGGCATCTCATCAGCAGAAGCGCGTTCTTTGGCGGCGTCGTCGTCGCCGACGAAACGAAAACCCTAGTCTCATCCTCCTCCTCGTTCTCCAATTTTTCCTCCTCATCGTTGTCGTCCTTATATTCTTCTCGATCCGATTCAAAAACTCCTCCTCCTCCTCCTCCTCCTCCTCCTCCTCCTCCAACCATTTCTATTGGTGGCTTCATGAGATCTGCGTCCTTCTCGATTGATCTTCTCTGCTGGTACCTCCGGCCTTTTCCAGATCGGAGGCTAAACTCCCACTGCCGCCACCACAACGACCGCCACGGCGGCCCGCCTGAGCCCCTTGTACAGCCGGCGAACATGCCGCAAAGCAGCCGCCTCTGGAGGCACCGGCAACGCTCCACCACCGTAGCCGTCGCCGTCGGCCGCCTCTCCTTAGACTTGAACGTCGTCGTCGTGTCCCTCTTCTTCTTGTTCTTGTTCCTGATTCGGACCTGGCCGATGCACGTGACCTTGGGGGACGACGGCTCCCCCTCCTCGGCCCGGGCCTCCGCCTCCGCCAGCCGCCCCACGCTCCGGCTCCGCGTCACGAACATCGGGCTCGACCGTGCCGCCCCTCCCCGCCCTCTGCTCTTCCCCGCGCCCCCCAGCAGCCTCGCCAGCCCCGGCGCTGGCAGCTTCTCCGTTCGCCCCGGGCTCGATCCCACCATCATCCCCTTCCCCACCGCCGCCGTCGCCGCCGACTTTATCATGGCTTCCTTCCGGGGTTTCGAATCAGAGGTTGGATAGGGGAAGCGAGCACATGAATGGTGGTCGCGCGTGCTGCCCCCCTCCCTCTCTCTTTCTCTGGCTTTGCTCGACTGCACAAGTAGTCACGGAAAGATGAGATAAAGAGGTGGCGTCTCCTCCTTTTCTTCTCCTTTTATCAAAAAAAAGAAAACAAAAGGAAGGAGATTATTAATTTATTAATTTACTGTCCTCCGTGCAGCGCCGCTGCACGAGTGGGAGTGGGAGTGGGAGTGGGAGTGCATCAGATCGCGAGGTATCATTCTATTACTGCCTATTACTTTTCTATGTTTACTACTTTCCAATCCTTCTTTCGTCTTTTACTCTATTAATTTAACAGCCGTTTGCTCTTGGCATGTGATTCGGGTGGGGAATCACATCTACCCGTTTTATTTTATTATTAAAAATTTCTATAGATATTGTTTTATTTTATAAAATTAAATTAAAAATTTTATAAAATTTATAAATTAGAGATTTTGTATCAACTAAATACCGGCCAATCCAAATTCTATGAAATAGATTTTTTTTTCTTCCGGCGATCCAAAAACAAAAGCCTAAGCTAAGGATTTGAAGAGACTCTTAGAAAATTTTAGATAAATAAGCTAACGTATTCGATTATTATAGAATTTTTAGCTCAATTCTATAAAAATATCTAACGAAATTAGAAATTTTGAGATTTCTATTATCATTTATTTATCATATCTATATATATTGTTTTGTTTTAGCCGGTCATTTGAAGCATGGCATGGTATGGAAGTGAGATTCCTTTTTGCTTTTCTGGCGATGGAAAGAGAGTGAAAGGCGCATTACTTTGTCATGGTGGTTTAAATTGTGTCTTGTATCGGGGAGGCAAGATCGTCAGGTAAATCTAAAAAGCATGGTCCAAAGGAGTGGCTGTGTGGATGAGGCATTATTCGTTAGCGTTGTGCCATCTACGCTATAGAAGTGATCCCCTATCAATTTCTCAGTGAAAGAGACTTGTCTTGAGGTATGCCGCGTCGAAAGTGGAATTACTATTTTGGGTTTCAGCTTCTCCCTCCGGCAATTCTTCATTTCATTCTGAACTAGGTTTATTCTCTATGCTTTTTGTCTCCCCAACTCAAATCAATTGTTTTTTTAAAAATGCCTTCTTAAGCGGACACATACTGCTGCTTGCCCTTGTAAGCACATACATATGATGGTGAGATGTCATCACACAAACAAATGTAGCATATACATGCTTGGTGGAGAATGAAGAGGAAAGATCATTATGGACATGGATGAATCTGTTGGTATATAGTTTGAATTAATAACGTTACTTTTGGATAAACGAGCACGCTAAAGCTCGTGACAACCATTTGCATTTGTCTCATTGGCCCCTTATCTTCGGCATGCACTTGTTTGTATGCAATTAGTAGCAGCAAGGTGGTTTTTTCTTTTTTTAAAGAGAAGAAAAAAAAAGGGGAAATAGGTTAGATGGTGCCAACTTGTTTGTGTCTCTACCAAACTATTACAATTACGACGACACATGTATTGCAGCAAAATATCTACGATAACCCGTGAATTCATGATTGTTTCATTGTTTTTGGTCCAATTTAAGTGTGCGAAACATATCACGATACTACTGTTATTTCTTTTGTGTCAATTCCATGTAGAATATTATATGCATGTCTCATTTAAGTAATCAAGTTTGCTAATCGCGCATGCATAAGGGCGATTTTGGGTTTGTACACGCCTTACTAGGCCTTATTATATTAAATTTAATTAATAGTAGAACTCTCTCAATCAATCTCTTATATA